>JAKOGI010003207.1:37500-62538 GCA_029747015.1 Carnegiea gigantea | reverse complement strand
CATGGCTTTACAGCCTTTCACAACACATGAAGACAAGAGGCAAGCCATACGAAACCCATTCCCATTACAGCAATCATGCCAATACAGCCAAACCAAGGGGAGCAGGGTAGTACAAAAGAAGGTGAGAAGCAAAGCTAATTCTACTCCTCGTCACTAGAAGGGGTCCAGGGGCTGGCCTACCCTGGACCTTCCCCCTGACCATCCGTGGAGCCTCGAACCTCCACTTCGTCAGCCGACCGATAAAGCTGTGCCCTTCTTAGTACGCAGTCCATGCAATCCATCCAAACCTCAAAGGTTGACCACCTCAAACTTACCAACGATGATTTCATACTCTCGGTCGTATACTCGTGAGCCACGCCCAGCTCGATTGCCTCGTTCAGTAGCATGGCGTAGAATGTCAGCTAAACTATCTCAGGAAACTCAAACTCAGCCGCTGCACTCTCGGCTTCGGCCAACGAAAAGCACGGGCATAATACGTGGGAATCTTTGGGAAGAGGGCAAAGCGGACGCGAAGCACTTCTCCAATGCCAAATGAAGGTCTCCCTCACGTAGTTACCATCTCTCTCGTATTATGAACAGGAGGGAATGCCATGCTTACAAAGGAAACAGGGACACTACCACTCTCCCTATATTCTCGACCACTCCTACGAAAAGATGAACACTCGAGTGTCTTATATGGGAGAATGATGTTGTATTTATAGAGGATGAATTAGGGGAGCTGAAGACAAAGGAAACACATAAGAACCTAATGGCCAATCCACCTTAGACATATGTCCATTCAACCAGTATGAATTAATTGTAAGCAAAGAAAAAGACTATTCAACAAAATATGAAAGTTTGGTCTTTTATTACTGATTGACATAAGCAGTACAGAGGAGAAATGGGAGAAAACGCTAGTGAAAGGGGGCCGTGTGTTCATAGGTTTAACGCCTTCCTCCTGCTTGACGATATCCTAAGGGGACGCCGTTTCCTCAGGGGCCGAGTCCTCATCTGCCGTTCCCCTACCCGAGCTCCCTTACTGTCCATCGACTCCCGCATTCTCCCCCCAACTGCCCTTTGGGCAGAATCGAGCTTCATGGATCCGGTCCCCAAATAACCAGATCCACGACTCAAAGGCACTCCAACGGAGCTCAGTAAGGGCCAACTCTAATGATCGAAGCGCTTGTCCCTGTAACACCTCAAGCCTTTCGGCCCCATTTAGAAGCATCACGTAGAAGATCACCTGGGGTAATTCCGGAAGCTTATAATACTCGGCAGCCTGTTCAGCCACGACCAACTCAAAGCTTGGACAAAGGGTCTGAAAGTCTTTTGGGAGGGGCAATGGGGGAAAGGCGATCCTACGTCGGCCCTATGAACGATGGCGAGTGACGAACTCACCCATCGCTCTTGTATCGAGGGAATGCGGAAAAGCCATTACGGGAAACCCGATAGCTGCTATTGCCGAATAAGGAAGTATGTGACACCCAACCTCGATGGCTGCCTTTTATAATGGGGATAGTGACAGTTTCGTACAGATATCATTCAGGCCTCGCAGCTCGTGCATCTGTGGACAGTGGCGCCAGGGCCGTCTATTTCCAAAGCTCAATTCCGGAGGGCCTCTGGATGCATGCCAACTAGGAACGGTCGTCCACATTCTACCTGACTACTCGTCCGACTCAACGAACAGGTAAAATGTAGGGGGCTAAGTGATTGGAAAAAAATCCGATTCTTCCTAATGGGCTCTGACAAGTCCATCTTACAGACCAGGCCCGTACGTGGATTTGTGGGCCCAAGTGGTGCAACCCTAGGGACACCTCAGGCCCATACTCACTCATGGGCGTAGAAAGCAACCCTAGAGGCTTCCTTTGGGCCATTCCGCTCTGACAACGGCGGTCCGTGCGGGCACTCCAGGTAAAGTTACTATTTTACCCTTTCCTAAGAGGATTATAAATAGTTACTGTCTTCCTCGGAAAAGGGGGTTAGCAACCTGCGATACTGATTTCTTACTGCACTGTTTCTTTGTACCTTTGACTCGGGCCTTGAATTAACTTGACCGTCGGAGAGGCGTGCCCCGGCCCATAAGCCGAGGTTGCCCTTTTTGCAGGTTGGACCGCTTGGAGTCGAGGACGATGAAGTGTTGATCGCTAGCTTTCAGATAAACCCGTTCCCTCATCCCATGTCATTAGTAACCGTACACTAAAGGATTTCGTTCGGAATCGGTTATGATTGGTGATTAGTATAGTTATGATTGGTGATATGCTAACAAAGTGTTGATTAGTGATCAGTAGTGTTGTTGTTGGTGATCAGTAGAGCTATGATTATTGATGAGTAGTGTTTATGATCAATATATGTATGCCTTGTTTGCCATAAATACACACAAACATAGTACATATAATAAACAGCTCCCTTTATCATGTGCTCAGTATTTTCGATGAATGCAGTTGTGATTGCTAGTCATTTGAACTATGATTAGTGATACCTTATATTACGTGATTTCATTGAAGTATGCTATATATATATATAATATATATATATATATATATATATATATATATATATATATATCTATATATATATTATATATATATATATATATATATATATATATTAGTTTTATATGTATGTTGTATACATAAATTTCTGGCTTTACTGCAAGCCCCAAAATGATCCTACCGATGAACAAATTTTTGAAACAATAAAAATGTCATTGAAGGCATTGTTACTTTCTAGCAAAGAATTAGAAAAGTACTGCTTATACTAACGTGCCTTTTTGCATAGTGACGATTTGCTGTTTAGTAAAGAAGTCAAAAGGAACACATTCTAATTACAGTACAACTTCAAAATTTGTATTCTAACTTTCCTTTTACATTCTGCAGTCCTAACGTCCTTTTGGATTTAAAAGAAAGCGAGATAACCGATGATGAACGAAGATGATCTACTGAAAAAAGTAGCAGCAGTGCTGGTGAAGGAAAAAAGCATCATGTAAAAGTGTTTTCGTAGGAAATCAGAAGTGCTGGTGATGATGCAAACACGTCTGATGAACGAGACAATTTGCATGACAACAAGGAATCAAAAGATTAGTCCCCGGCTGATGAATAATAAGAAAAGAAAGAAAGGAGTGACACAAATGTTGAAAGCAATGCAACACTGGAGAAGCTTCCATAAGAAGAACATCTCTCTCAAGAACGCACTGAAAAGCCCAAGAAGAAGAAGAAGGTTGACAAGAAACGAACAACTGACAGCAATAGCAATGAAGAGCTTAACTCTAAAAGGCATGCTGCTCATGACAAGTAAATAGAGAAAGAAAAGGAGAAAGAAGAACTTCACAACCAACCTATGGACAAAGTTACTAAAAGAGGAAGTCCAGGAAAGACCCTACTAACAAGCCTTTAAGCGAGAAGGCAAAGAGGGATAAATTTCCACTGGAACCGGGAAAAGATGAGGAGCCTGCATACAAAAGTGCAGCAAAAGTTGAGGATAATAAGAAGAGCAGCAAGCAGATCGCTGCCAAGAAAGCTCCACGTGATGATAAAGCATGTCAAAAATCAGCTAAGAAGCGCGAACACAAACAGAAACATCATAAAAATGCCCCCACCAAACTGGAGAACAAGGAGAAGGGGGAGAAGGCAGGATAACCAAAAAAGCACAACCCGAAGGAAAAGCTAGTAGATGACGGGCAATCAGAGATGATGCAGCAGTTATTAAACACTGCAGTACAGAAAGGCCACGTATTTGAGGTGGAACCTTCCAACAGCTCAGATGCAGAAGAAAATGATCCGACTTATGAATGACAAGAGGTCCATCATGAGAACAAGTAGATATAGGCAAAAGAAGAGGTCGCCATTTGTCAAAATGTAAAAGCCACCCGAAAGAGGAACAAGCCTTTGTTATAGCCCAAAGGTGACAGTTCTGCTTTGGCGCTGGTGAAAGCAACCAGCTCATGGAAGGAGCTTCAAATTATGCAGGAAGACCTGGCTTTAAAATCTGAGGGGGGTGTCAATGAAAACAGAACATACCAGAAGGCATTCATTACAAGAATATCTACGCATTCATTCTCATCTCTAGTGGCACAGCTCAATGAACCTCAGGCTAAGGCGATCAGATCCATGAGGTTCGCCCCCTTCCTCAAAGTTGATGTGAAGCAAATCTCAGGGAAGTTTTCCAACTGGCTGGTGGAGAGTTTTGACCCGTACGTTGTGCACTTTAGACTTCCAGATGGGCAAAAGTTCCCGGTCACAACATTTGACGTGCATGTGACCCTGGGTGTCCCTTTAGGGGGAACGGAAATCATCAAAATCACCATGTCTTCGATGGACGGTGAGTATGATGAGGTGCATACCATGTGGCTGAAGGAATGAAAACTCCAGAAGAATGCCCCGGAACTCACTCGAATGCCGGAGTTTATTCTGGCCCAAAAAGACAGGGTGAGAGCTTCAAGAGGAACTTCATCATATCCTTGGTGAACTGTTTTTCAACGGACCGAAGAACCGCTACTGTAATAAGTCCATCCTTAAATATCTCAAGGATGTGAACGAGATTGTATCCCTAGACTGGTGCCAGTTTGTATTGGATAAGCTGATCACCAGTGTCAGGCACTACAAGGAGAGTATAGCTGCAAAAGGGGTGCACTTTGACGATCCGCTCTTCTTCTTGATGATCATTTCTCCTATTCAACAATCCATCCCTTGGTCAAATTTGTGATCTATAAAAGCAAACACAGTGATCATGTGAAAAAAAAAAAAACCGAATGCCTTAGTGATCAATAGTTAAATGACTATGGATCAATAACTTGTGCTTTAGTGATCAATAAGTTATGCATCAGTGATCAACTATAGATACCTGTGTAAGTAACCGAATTCCTTGTACTAAGTATTTTTTTGATTTTTTTTATTGGAAGATGTTGTACTTAGATAGGGTTGTCCTCATAAAGAGAAGAGTGAAGAGATAATTCGCTATAATGTCTACATGGACTAATGAGCACATCAAGAAAAGGATAGAAGATTAGGATCGGAGCCATGGTTTTGGGAGAGGCACCGTTAAACCTCGCCTGAATGTGCCACACCCAACAATGCATGAGTAGCATCCTGCTGAAGACATCAGGAGCTCTCAAATTTAGGTAGTAAGCAAAACATGCTTATCTTAGTTGCAAGTTATTTGACAAACCCTTGTTGCTGATCAATACAGATCCGATTAGTGATCTCTTTACTTCAATCAATGGAATCCTTCTCTGCATTGTGATCAATAGAGAGTCATATTCGTGATCATAAGCTGCCTAATTAGTGATCAAAAGCTGCCTAATTAGTGATCATTTTAGAATGGAGTCTTTTTTCCCTCTTTGCTTAATTCAGAGCTTGTTTACTAAATTGAACATTAATGTTGTGATTGGTTATCAAATGGGCATAATGCTAGTGACAAAGTAGATAGATCTTTTGTTCTTTCCACGAGATGTTTGAAGTCTAATATCGTAAGATATTTATTTTTTGAAAAATATAGAAAGCATTGTGGAGAAGGCTGTTAGTAAGGAGGCAGTCAAGGAAGCATTTGATTTCCCACGACTGGAGGCTCAAATTGAAGATGCTGAAGAAACAAAGAAGACAGAATTTGAGGTAATAAATAACCCCCTTTATGCCCATTGCTTTGAGTTTCATTGTTGTGTGTGAATGTCGATTAGTAGTGTATGGTGATCAATACTTGTGTGATCATTGATTGAATATATATAGAGATTACTAATTAGCCCTAACTTAACTTGAATTTTATGTCCTTGTATGGATTATGTACTGACTGATCAATAATCATTATTTTAGTGATCATTGTTAATAATATTAGTGATCACTGAAAATCAGTGTCCACTTATTTTATTTCTTGGTTGACGTTTATTGCTATTGTGTATAGTAATTACTATAGAGTGATAATTGGCATAAGATTGGTGATAAAATTACTTATTGCTCAAACACTGCTCGTATTTGGACTGCTCTTTTGTTGGGGATCACTAGAGATGTTATCTGTGATCAATTCGCATAAGATTAGTGATCATATTACATAGTGTTGATATTTTTTTTCAACATTGCTTCTATTCCTTGGTCGGTGATCATTGGAGATGCTATTTATGATCCGTTTGCATATGATTGGTGACCATGTTACTGTTTACTGTTTTTATCATGACTGCTTCAATTTCAATTCTTTATTGAGTTATCGGTAATGCTTATGTTATCAGTAATCAAAAGTGATGCTTTTAGGGATACGTTTTCTATTTCTCACTTTTACAATTCGATGATTGTTCAGTTAGTCAGTGATCAACAAGCACACTGTAACTGATCAGCCAACATACGTATTTATTTATCCATTTATTTTTTAATTTTGTTTTTTTATAAATTATAGAGAGATGTTGACAAAGTCATTTGTGCCACGAAACAATGGGCCTTGGCTTGCAGAATCTTCATAGCCGTCATGGATTGCATGTGTAATAAGTACAGTGAGAGTGAAGATCTTTGGAAGAACGGGATGAAGCAACGGAAATGTTCGTCTCATTCTACGATGCTGTTGCTCAAAAATCTCAGAGAGAAGCCCAGGGTTTCAACACTGATCTTATGAAGGACGCTGTTACAGGTATTCATATTGCTCACGTGGAGTTTCAAAATCTTCAACTGATATAGAAAGTGAACGATGACCTTTGCGCTCCTTCATTTAGCCCCACCATTCTACTTGACAAACTAGATGGTAAAGCTGAAATTTCGGGAGACACATTTGTTTCCGATGCCAGCATTATTATTAAAAAGGAAGAGCACCATGAGGATGTGGTGTTAGATCAGCCAAAGAACATTATAAAGAAGGATCATAGCATGCCGTCATACAGTTTAGGGCTAGGACTAAGTCAGCTAGACAACCAAAGTCCAGTGCCTCAAAACACCCCTATGCCTGATCCAAGAACTGCTGTGGTTAATCAAGATTATGGCATTGCAGATGACGATGACGGTGCTCCATTCAGAATCCCATTTAGAAGCACTTCCCAGGTGAACCGTGAGCTCATTGTAAAGAAACCAGCTGAGAAAAAGCCCAAAGAAGACGACGAGCCTGCTTCTGAAAGGGGCGAGGTTATGAAGCAAAGTATCAAGATTAAAAAGCCAACCCTATAGCAACAAACGACTGGCTCAAAAGTACTATCTCCTTACAATGCCAAAGAACCAGCAGGATAGACCAAACAAGCATTGTCATTAGAGGCTGAGCGTAAGCAACCCCAGGTCGAGAAAACTGATAGTGGCCCAGCAGCCAGACATGAGGCTAGAAAATAGACCAAGCTTGCCGTGCATGGTGAAGGTGGCACGCAAATGGGTAAAAATGCTACTACAAAGTAGCCAGGGCAGCAGCAACAAAAGCTGCAATCGAATGCACATGGCTGTGAAAGCTAAACTGTTGGGGAGAAAGCAAAGTTGCCTCAGAGGGTGAAGCCGAGTATGCATCCTAGTACCGGTGAAAAAATGAGAATTGCACTAACTGCAAGATAGGCAATAGAGCATAACAACAGAAGTCCCAAGGCTTCCGATGAGCAAGTAGCAACTGATTCCAAGAAGCCCAAATTGACAAAAGAGGTACTGTCTGAAAAGCATGATGAGAAGCAGTAGGGTGCTGCAAGAACTCCAAAAAAGTTGGAGGAAGTAGGGCCATCATATACACTAAAAAAGCAGCAGCCTAGATATTACTCACCGCATGTGATCCGGCATACAAAGCTCGATACTGCACTCTCTCAGGATGAGCTGACCATATCTGAGTATGTTTCGGCAAAGTCGAAGATGTGAATGATAGATAATATCTCTAATCAATCTTCTTTGTATGCTAAGTGGTGTTTTTGGCAAAGCATTCTATTGCGCGGCTAACGATCAAAGGGTATATGATTAGGGATCAGTAGCCTTTGTGATTAGTGATTAACTGTTATCTGTGTTGCTGGCGGGTATTTGATTCACTTTGTGTGAATGCTTAGTTTCTTCAGTGTTTTTACCTGGCTAGTGTTGATCCAGTGTTATTGGCTTATGATCAATATGGGTGTAATTAGTGATCAGTGGTAGTGTGTTTGTTGATCAATAGTTTTCTGATTCGCGATCAGTGATTATTTGGTTGGTGATGAATAATTTTGTGATTGGTGATCAGTAGCTTGGTGACTGGTGATCAACTTGGGATCACTTGAGTAAATGATTACTTCTTCAATCTTGCATTGTAATTCGCTGCTTAGATAATTCAACTGTTGTCTTTATTGCTGCTGGATATTTGATTCACTTTGTATGAATGTTTACTTTCTTCAATGTTTCCCCCTAGCTAGTGTTGATCAACTGTTATTTGCTTATGATCAATATGGGTGTAATTGGTGATCAGTAGTTGTGTCTTTGGTGATCAATAGTTTTCTAATTCGCGATCAGTGATTATTTAGTTGGTGATGAATAATTTTGTAATTGGTGATCAATAGTTTGGGGACTAGTGATCAACTTGGAATCACTTGAGTAAATGATTACTTCTTCAATCTTGCATTGTAATTCATTGCTTATTTAATTTAACTGTTATCTTTGTTGCTAGTGGATATTTGATTTACTTTATATGAATGTTTACTTTCTTTAATGTTTTCCACTGGTTAGTGTTGATCAACTGTTATTTGCTTTGATTAATATGGGTGTAATTGGGGATTAGCAGTTGTGTCTTTGGTGATCAATAATTTTTTGATTCACGATCAGTGATTATTGGTTGTGATGAATAATTTTTGTGATTGGTGATCAGTAGTTTCGTAACTGGTGATCAACTTAGGATCACTTGTGTAAATGATTACTTCTTCCATCGTGCATTTGTAATCCACTGCTTATATGATAACTGATGTCTTTTCCTCAGTGAACGTGTTGTGTGGTCATCGATCAACAATTTCACATTAGTGATTAGTGTCTTTATGCTGGGGTGATCATTACTTGTGCGATTTGCAATCAATATGTGATCACCTGCGTAAATCTTATATTTTTTTAATTTTCTGGTAAGTGTGTAACCATTCTTTTTCATTTTGATTTTGCAGTGAACCTTTGTTTGACAGTTGCGGTGATAAGGAGGCCACCAGGGCTTCTATGGTCACTCTAAGGCCAGGAGAGTAGCTTGAGATGAATGTCATCAACAAATGGTCCAGCATTCTAAATAATCGGGAGAGAAAAAGGGATCTTGCCACTCCAAGCAAATTCTTCATGTCATGCGATCAAAATGTAAGTGCCTCACACTCAACTTATTGCTCAATAATAACTGCATTAGCGATCATAACTAAAACATTAAGTTATTGAAATATCTACTTTAACAAATTTCTCACCAAGAATGGTCTGTCTTCAGCTGTCAATTATATTGCATAAAGATACATTGTTTTTTCTTCGATGTAATATTTCTTTAGTAGACATATGTTAAGAGCCACTTCATTTGAAAAGAGATATGAAGATTTTAAGGTTGTAATGGACAAAGAGTTAGAAAGATGTCCATGGATAAAAATTAAGCAAGTTGACTTGGTAAGGGGTGATGTACAGTGAATGGCCATAACACGCTTAGCTTGTTAAAAAAAAAAAAGGCGTTTGATTTATATTGTACATATTCGCTAATGCTCAGATGTGTTTTTTTAATTCTTTTTACTTAAAAAAATGTAGGTTTTCTTCCCTCGTGTGTCACAATAATCATTTCTTTTTGCTTTGCTACAACTTCAGGGATGAGAAGATTGATGTCATCGATAACTTACTTGTAAGAGCATCATTCAAGGTTCTTTATTCGGACTTTCCGGTAAAATTGGTGAGGTTTTAAATACTGTATTGTTTATAACTATGCTGATTTCATTACATTGAGATTCTAATAGTTGCAAATTTTTTTTTTTAAACATTTGTGCAGAGCAAAGTACTCAGCATATACCTGGAAGGTGTACAACATCCTAAGTATGCGATGCTTAAAAACATAAAGGCAGTACGCTTGAAAATGCCGGAGGACAGCTACAAATTTCACAGATTGTGGCATATTTTGTATGAGACACATGGAGAGCTACTTTGGGGAAGGAGATAAGTGGCAGTCTGGACAGAATGCTAACGGTGTAAGCATTACAGCAGAACACTAACTTTGCTAGCAATATAAAAAACAATCAATGTTACTAATTCATCATGAACTATCTTTTGTGCCTAGGATACAAAGCTGAATCTTTTGAGGGCACGGTACTGTCATGACATAGTCACCTATGAGGGCAACAAGACAAGATTCACAGCAACTAAAAGGGTAAAAGATTTCAAGGAATTCAGGACAATTTATCCTAATCTAAAGAAAGATGCTAAGAAGCACTAGGTTTATCCCTATCCTGTTTCTCTGTGTTGTCAATTATTTGTAAATGAAAATTACTTTGTATATATTATATAACACATTGTGCAAAATTTTATCCATTTTAGGTTTTGTGAAAATTTTCACGACACTGAATTTAGTAGAGATATAAAGAATGATCACCAAACATAACTCTGGTGATGACTGATAGCATTAGTATTGATCAACAACTGTAGTTCCCCTTATGAGCAAAAGTAGTAGTAAGAATCACCAAGAATTGACCTATTAATCAGTAAGCAACTGCAAGTAAGAAGATGTTGATCATGTAAAAAACATTGAGTGATCACTAAAGATACTTCTAGCAATCCCAAACACACATTCTTTGATCACCGCTACTGGACTTGTCGATAAGACACTAGGTCTCATTCTCTATAAAAACATATGCTGCTATCCTGATGATAACCAGCCCCAAACGCAGCAAAATAACACATATTAACCAATATGATCCACCTAACATCAGCATGTATATGGTGTGAGCATAAGAATATGGTCTGATCACCAAAACATAATCGTGATGATCACTAACAATATTATTATCCATCACCAAATGATAGCTTCTATTTGAAACATATATGATGATGTTTGATCAGAGTAGAATGCAAATACAATAGAGTAATGCTCTTCCGAGATATCACTCACAATATATTTGATGAAAAAAACCAACATATTTGTGTTAAAAACCATAGATTGATTTGGTGATCACCGAATATGGTTGTAATGATCACCAAACATATCTCTAATGATCACCAAAACTGGTACTGTCGATCACCAAACAATTTTTTCTTTAAAAATGTGTACAACATAAATATGTTTTTTTATAAGAAAAACAAAAATAACATAAATTTGTTTGGAAAAAAACACACATACTTATGTTCATCACTATAAAAGATCTTGTGATCATCAAACACAGCTCCAATGATCACCAAAAACATATACAATCGATGCAATGATCACTGACAATATGTTGAACACCATACATTGATATAGTGATCACCAAACATAGCTCTAACGATCACCCAATCATAGCTGTAGTGATCACCAAAACTGGATCTGTTGATCAGTAATTAATATCATGCATAGAAACACACAGTAAGATATTTATGATCATAACCCACAAATACGAGTATCTCTGAGAATATTTTTCATGCAATAGCAACATGTTTATGGTGATCACTAGAAAAGATCCCCTGGTCACCAGGCACAGCTCCACTGATCACCAAATTAGTTCTCTAAGTGAACACATATATTACAACTTTGCAAACACGTTTTCATCATTCCAACAGCTGATCATCAAAAGAAACACTGATGATTAGTGACACCAATCCTACTGATCACTACCTGATACTTGTCAAAAAATGTTTTTTTTTTTTTTTTTTTTTTTTATTTTTTATTTTTTATAGAGAGCAACACACACAGCCACATATGCACCTACACATAATGCACTAGCATCTCCTTTCCGGATAGTTTCTACTGTCATGGGAAGCAACCTGATTGCAGCAATGGCACATCCGTATGCATGACTGGTGCTCAACAGCCCTCTTAACCCCCCATCTTCATCCTCTTTCCTCTTCCCTTGGTTATAGATGTCGGAGGTGGATGTATCTTAATCTGGTCTAGTACCGCACACCCAAATTAGGTTTGCAGATCGGCTGTTACATTACTCGTTGACTCGCCACCCATGCTGTGAAGTTGACGCTCGACTGAAATCATTGAACTTAACAACAGCTGTAGCTTGGCGGGGGTGCGCCCAGCTAGATCCATACACTTGTAAAACTAAGACCACGCATCAGCTATGAGCTTAATTTTGTGTGGCTACTTCTCCACAAGCATCTCTTACAACACTATCAAACTCATGCATCGGTGCTTTTGCTACCAACTTTATCAACCTATTATAAGCAACCGGAATTTCTCTTAGCAAATTGGATGTGAAAACAAGTAGCATGTGAGCACATGGAATCCCATCCGGGTCAAAGAAGAGGCATAAGCACTGACACTCGGAAGTGCGCTCATTGTACGCCATATAACGGATCCTCGTCTTGTTCTCATAATTGTGCTTGATATGATAGGTCCGGTCGCCCACTACGTTAGTGATACCCTGCACATTGCAGTGCATCTGACTAATGTATAACTATTTCTAGAACACGAAGAAGTTCTAGAAACGATGTTAAAGAAGCATTTTAAGCCTTGCACTTACAACGGCGTTGCGACTACATAGCGTGCACAAAGCTGACCCAGAATTCCACCAGGCTAAGGTTAGGACACGTTAGGGAACCAAACATATTTTGACTCTGAAAGCCTAACGTCGTCCTCAAAATGCCCCCAAGAAGTCCTTAAGGTAGACATGCACCCAAAGCTCTCGAATCTCGTATATCTGGCACAGCCACTCATTGTCAGTCAGGTCAAATTCCTCTAGCATCTCCCCCCATGACTCATCAAACTCATCGGGAGAGTCTGATACCCACAAGCACCCCTTGTTGTGCTCAAAGAAATCCTCACAGCCATTCAGCTTACGGCCCACCGACTCAGGGAGCTTTCTCATGATGTGCCACATGCAGAACCGGTGGATCGATGTCTCAAAAACATCGGCTACTGCCTGTCTGATCGCCGGATCTTGGTCTGTGGTCACTGTTTTCGGCATGTGCCTGCCCATCGCAATCAGGAAGCTGTTGAATAGCCACTGGAAGGACTCCACCTTCTCATCCCGCAACAGACTAGCACCAAAACAAATTAGCTGCCTATGGTGGTTTAGCCCGGTGAATAGCACAGACACCATTGAGTACCGATTAGTCTTGTGTGTCACGTCAAACGACAATATATCACCAAATATGGCGTAGCTTCTTCTACTCAGGGAGTCTGACCAGAACATGTTCTTCAATCGGCTGTCTTCATCAACGTGATAGTACAAAAAAGCCTAGGTCGACTTCCTTTTTGTTCTTCAGCACATCTATAACCATGTGCGCATCTGTGTCTTTGATCAGCGCTTTCAGATCTCTATGGTAATTTTGCAAGTCCTTTTGCGTGTAGCCAATCTTTTCATACCCACCAACTTGTTCTTTCAGAAGGTGATACACCTTTGATGGCCCCACATTAGCTGACATGTACTTGTATACCGTGTCCTTATGGACGAAGCTGACGTTTCTATTTGAACTGAGAAACATCCTCCTACAGGGTGTGCATAGAGGGTGAACATGCCCCTCGTGAAACTTGATTATCTCAAACTTTCCATTGTTGGTCAACCTCAAAAGAATATGAGCTTAGCACCCTTCTCTTGTCCCCGCCCACTTTCGCCTCAGTTTCCCACCTTCAGGGCCATCTTTGACTTGGGGCATGGCTTTACCTGTAACCATAGCAATTTCTGTCATCTTGGTAGGTCGACGAAATCCTTCTTTGGAGCACACGTACCGCTTCCAAGACTTCCCCACCTTGTTCTTCGTGGCAGGATAGCTTCAGATGCTAAAGCCAACATAAACAGCGTATCTCTTGTAGAATTCAAGGCAGTCCTCAACTGTGTCAAACACCATGCCCAACCTCTGCATAAGCGTGCCATCATCATATTTTGGTACCCACTCGCCTCTATCATCTATCGACAAATTCGCAACTACTGGCATGGATGATGTGGCATGTCCTAGGCAAACATTAGGAAAGCAAAAGGTTAACATTAAACGACAGAAAGTAAAACCAATAGAAACTCATTAATATAAGCAGCGCACCAGAGACTCTTTGTGATGAAGGAACCCGCAACGAGTCCACTTGGTTGCTGCCTTCAACAATAACCATCTCATGACCACTTGTTGCCACATATTAGACTACCTGTATCAAAAAAAAAGAGTCTCCTTTAACAAGTTAAAATTTTCTAGGCAACAGTATTGTCTACTGTTTCACTCAGGGCTTATCATTCTATGCATGTAATTCAGTATTGAACAAGAATGTTGTTAGTGATCAATAATCATAAAATTAGTGATCACATATGCTTCTCCCTCTTAACAACATAAATTTTTCTCAATGTATATTTGATTATCAGTAGATAAGTGTTTTGTGATCAGTTGGTTCCAGATCAGTGATCAAACGACTCACTATTCACTTTTTTTTGGCTCTCTATTAGGATTAGTGATCAATAAGCATAAAATTGGTCATTATAGTATGTGATCACTAGGAAATATATCCAGAGACCAAAAAATAAAAAGTTAGTGATAAACTTTATAAAATTATTTACTGGTCCACTCAGTGTTTATAATTTTATAGGTGTAATTTCGGTGATCACTAGGCACGTTGTTAGTGATCAATAGGCATAACATTTATAACGCCCCCACTGTACCTGTGTCACCGTTCATCTTCATAATCTCTATTATAACTGATAAACCCAATGAACAGGGTGTTATCGCTATCCCGAAGGACAAGGCTTTATACACCATGACTGGAAATAACGTGGGTCACTTAAATACATCTTCAAACTTCATCTAATCATATACAAGTAATGACTTTACATCAACATAAACTTACATCACTATCTACTAAAGTGCTTGTCTAATAATCTCCATATATTATGAACAACTACCACTATAAACCCATCCAAATGCCCTCGGACCTTCAATTTCTTCAATCAGCTTGGTAGAATAAAGCAACTCATGTGCATGCCTAAAACAAAACATGAAAACATTTCGAATGGTGAGCCGAAGCTCAGAACATACATTGCTGTATTGTAAAATAACCTTGAAACATTGGTTGAGCCCGCTTTGAAATTCATTTTAAGTTAAAACAGTGAGTGAGATAAATGTAAAACTGCATTGCTGATTATTATCTGGTAATGAGCCCCTTTTAATTGTTACGATCTGAAGATAGGTATACACTTGTCAAGCCGATCAGGGGACTTAGCCTGAAGCTGCGTGGGTAATTGAAGGACAATACCCTGTAACTGATAATTGGTGGGATCACTAATTATGTGATAAACTACTAATTAAACGGATTCATTGATGTACTTACCAAAACATTATAATTTTGATAAATATGTGCTGATTTCTTAAGATACAGATAATGAACGTACCTGGGATCTTTAGAATGTAATTAGACTTGCAAAACATGTTTTTGATGATAAATATGTTGTGAGTTGATTAGACTTATGCATAACGGGGAATAGTAACCTAGGCCTCGACGCTGTTCATACAATTGTAGGTATGTATTATAAGTAAATGATGTTCACTCATATACTTGAATAACTTGATCGGAACAGAGTAATTAATGCAACTGCATTAGTTAGCAAATACTTAAATGATGCACATAACTTAAGTAATTCCGTATGATTTTAAAACTAAATAAATGAAAGTCATTAAGTCTGATATAAAGTAAGTGAAAATAGAATAACCTACAATCAGACCAAAACAAGGGAGGGTCATAATCGTCGTCAATGGAAGATTTTTTTTTTTTTTTTTGGGCTTTTCGAAATAGGTGACTAATACAGGTTTTAAGGCCCATTGAAGTACAACTTGGCTCAAGATAACATGGAGTACACTGAATTGGCATGGAGTACACTGGATTGGCCCGACACTTGATAGTGCTAGGCCAAGCAAGGTATAACTTGGTTCAAGATGGCATAAATGACACTTTCTTGATCCAATAAACATGATTTCTGAATCATTACTCTCCCCACTTTTCATATTTCATTCATAAGTCCATTAAACATAGTTTTTTACCCCAAATGAATCATTGAAAATCATAGAAGCTATTAAACTCACTAAACTTGGAATTTTACTTTGTAAAGTCCATAGCTCATAAATATACTCCCACAATACATACTTGTCTTCTTTTCTCTCCATAATTGAACGAAATGCCCCATTAAACCCCATAAACATTTGTTGCCCCCTGTAAATGACCTTACTTGGCCAAAAATACACAGAATGAGTGCATGATCAATCTCACTGAATCTTTGTTATTGCTCCTTACACAATTACTCAAAATGCTTCCAAAAATACCAAACCCAAAATACTCAACCAAAATTCTTGAAATCTTATAGAAAAATTGAAAATAATATGGACAACCTATAGTTGATGTTTCAGAATTTTCCTCTAAGTATACACTGCACAGAAATTACAATAACAGCCCAATTTGCACTAAAGCAGGTCAGTTTACTTCAAAGTTTCATAACTTTCATCCTTGACCTCGAATAAAGACCTAAAATCCCAATAGGGAAAGATTAAGAAGTTTCAAGAAACTTGTATTTACAACACAAAACATGATTCCCCCAATAGGGTTCCCAAAATGGGATTAGAACACAAGTGCGTCAGTTTTTGGTTGAACCTGTACAGTTCTAGCAAAACAGCCATAACTTTGTCCATAAAACTCAGATTAAGGCAATTCAAAAAACATTTGAAAAATAACACACTGATCTATCGACTTATCAAAAATCATAATTTTCTAGTGGACAGATCATTACCAGTTTAATCCCAAATCACCCCTGTTTTCTGCCATTTCCAGCCATCATTGTTTTTGCTTTCTCCTCATTTTTCACATAAATTCTCACTTGAAATCATTCCAAATCACCACAATCAGATATAAAAAGATCATTTAAGGCCTCATATACATAACCTATGTCAAAATCACAACAAATAAAACAAGCAAGCTTGGATTCGACTTCCATGATTCAACTTATTTGATCACACTTCCAATTCATCACCCACAGCTTTGAACATAACTAAAATCAATAAAAAATTGCATAATAATGATCACTTGGTTCAAATAAACATAAGCCATAACTTAAACAATCAATAAACTGAAAAAAAGTTCAAAAGTTGAGGTTAGGGTTACCTCACTTGGATGCTTGAATGAAGGAGTTGGGGCTGTGCTTGAGCAGGGGAGAGGCTGCCGTGGCTATGGGGGATTCCCAGGTGGTTACTGGTGGCCAGGATGGTGGGTGGGGGGCGACAGAAGGGCGGTGGTGGTGACGGGAAGCTAGGCAGGGGCTGCTGCCCTGTTTTCCCAGCCTATGCCTTGGAGAGAGAGTGAGGGAGAAAGAGGTTTGTATGCAAATTTTTTTGTGAGTAATTGACAAATAATGGTCCTAATTGCTTGGCTAAGATGTGGCTGAAATTTTCCTTGCCATAATGTACCTTTTGCTAAGTATATTTAGATGCAAATCATGATAATTAGTGATAAATAAACACAACTAACTTGGGCCTTGCAGGATTGGGCCTAAATCATGGTTTTGGGCCTGATTTAGGCTCGAAAATAAGTGGAAATTACGTTAAGAATTATATAAAGCTCGGGATTAAATTTTCCCGACATTAAGGAGAGCAGTTAGTCGCTAAATCATGGTCACCGAGGTCTACTATCGATTCACCCGATTTAAACGATAAATAAAACTTAAATTGCAAAGTGGCTTCCAAAATGAAATATCTCCCAACTGGGATGATTAAATACGATAATTAAATGCAGAAAATTTAGATAACATAATGAAATTTCGTTGAATAAATTGGGGTGCAGTTGAATCATTATATAATTTGGTTAATAAATAACCTTAAATGATAAAATGAATAAACATGAATTAAATAAATAAACATGATTAATTAAGTAAATAAACATGATCCAAATAAATAAATATGGGTTGGGGTCGGGCTATTGCAGCCTTCCCCTCTTAAAGAGTTTTCCTCGAAACTTATGATGCTTGCCAGTGTATGCAGTGCGACTTTAAATACAAATGGGCAATTGGTTCTCATTGCTTCACTCTGAAGAGGTATAATTTACCTAATGTACTCTGACTAAAGGTGTTTGCGTATTGTATAACTGCTTAATCCCATGTTTCAGTGGCAGATCCAGATACTTCTCACACACTAGCTTCAATGAACTCAATTACTTTGATTCAAAATTGATATTCTCTTCGAAAGAAATGAACCTTGTTATTAGTGAGGAGGTGCTCACTACTGGTTCATCACCTTGTCCACTAATGGAAACTATTGTATATCCTAATAAGTACTTTGATACTATTACGAGCTATAAAACACGTTATGTATGTGTCTAGGTTCAACAGGTAGGTGCAATCAACAAGCTACAGGATTTAACCTTTCAATGAATCATGAGGTCTAATGAAACTAATCCCTAATTGTCCTTGGATAGTCGGTCTCTTACTACCTTAGACTAGAAAAGCCATTTGAAATACTTTATAACCCATCTGAGACTTTGGTTATTTCCTTGTTTTGCTTGCATAACTCTTTTGTCGACCTTGTATCTTCTCGACATGTACTTGAATTTTCCCCTTAATGCTTGCTTGGGTTAGCTCTTACCTTATACTCAATGTTTTTTCTTGCTCACTCCAATATAATTAGATGGTGCTTGAGACTATGCCCTTATCAAAATATCCTCATCTAGTATTTGTAATGCATGGCATGATCTCCCCTCATCAGCCTACTTAAGGATATGCTCCCGGTCGATAATGGGCGATGAAATGACCATGGTTAGGGATGACAGTGATGGAATTATTAGCCAAGCGAATCATTGCATACAAAAGAAATGAACAATGAGACTAGAAAAGGCTAATAAAGGAGAGATTATCATAGGGTGGTTAGAATAAAGATAACCATGAGTGTATCGAGAATTCTGAAACATAATACTATAAGAATCATGGTTTATAAATATTAATTATGAAGGATCCAATACATAGTTACCCAAGAAGGAAGATGGTCTGGTTACCTTCTAGTTTAGCTGATGATTTTTTTTAAAAAAAAGATGGCCAGTAATCGAGTTCCAATAGAGTGACTTTCTAGATATCATTGACGGTATAAATGCAATCGAGAGAGTGGCTAAAAAAAAATACAATAAATACAGAAATGGATTAGATAAACAAGGTGCAATGGATAAATAAATAGCTTGAACAAGCAAGGTTGAACAAATTGATAAATGGATTGAATAGGCTGCAGTGGGAACATGCCTTTGCTCATATGGAGCCAAGTCAAGTACAGCAATAAGACTAAATAAGGATTACTGAAGTTTACTTATGAGGATATAAAATATAGGCGTGAAAATTGCAAGTGCAATAAATAGATCAATAGACTGGACCAATAAAGTGCAATGGATAGATTAATAGATTGGATTAGCAATGTACCAATGGATAAGTAAGTAGATTGAACAAGTTACATTAGAAATGTGCCTTTGCTCATATGAAACCAGTTTAAGTCCAGCAATAAGATTGAATAAAAGAGTTGGAGTTTACTTGTGAGCATGCAAGATATCTGTTTGTGAGTTGAAGTTCAAAATAAGGGGAGTAAGCAGATTATAACAATCACCCTCACCAATGAGAGATGAATCACCTTATGAATTCAGAGCAAGTCATACAAACATATCATTACGCATAAATGGAGTATAAGGTATATGCGTGAACATGCTTTCAACAATAAATGAATAAGATATAGGTATTCAACAATGAATAAAAGAGATATAAGATACATGTGTGAGTACACTTCTAGGAGAACGAATAAAAGATGATAACAGTCAATAGTATCGGAATATTGATAATTATTTAGAATTGAACAAAAAAAAACCGTATTCCAGACTTAATAAGAAGTTTGCAAGAAGATGAGGGGTTTTGCTAGAAAGAGGAAAAAAAAAAAAAAAAGAAAGTATGTGTCCTTTTGGGGCTTGGAATGGAGAAAGAAATTAAACAATACTAGATAGAAGCAGATCTTTGAGTGAAGCAAACAACCATTACAAGAAATACTATATGAAAAGCATTCTTGCAAAAGATAAGTGATACTCGGCATGGTTAAGATGTCAGATGCGGCCCTTAAAGCAAATGGTTTAGACAAAGAACTACTATAGAGCAAGTGAGTGCTATTAGCAATGAAATGATACCCTGAACAATCCAAGGGCTGGGGCAAAGGTAGGTCAATGACTAGATGTAATAGGAGCATTGCCAATGTAAGGTCTTAGTGACAAAAGTAGATGTTCCCTTTGCATGACAACTTGTTACACTACATAAAAATAATATAGTATCGTGTAACATGCCATATGCTACTAAACTGTCATCAACAGACATAAGTACTGATTGTAATGTCCGTTGCATATTGATTCAACCTAAGGATATAGCCTTACAAGGCATTTTCCTTATTTAGAGGGGTACATGTACCTTGACAGTGTAATAATCTCTTAGGAGGGTGCAAAAGGCATCCCCACATTGGGTTTTAAACATCACTGTATTCGACGTCAAATATGCTAATGTGCCTCAGTGAAACCCTTAAATCCTGGGACAAAACAGATAGAGTTCCGCCTACAAACTGACCAAATTTAGGCTTCAAGCCTTATAATAGATACTTAAAATGGAAAGAAACATTTCAATATCTCAACGGCCACACGCTGGAGTGCATAACTTAACGGTTTACACACACGGAGTACACAATTGCAAGATTTGAACAAATAAGAGAAATGAACATATAATACAACTCTTAAATAAATGAAAACATGCATCCATACATATTAACTTATAGTGAACAACTCATTCAAATTAGTCCAGCATAACTCATAAACACCTTCTAGCTCACAATAACCCTTGAATCCTTAGCTCTATTAAACTCTATTGAGGTCAAGAGATAGGAGGCTTTACAAACAATAAATGAATAGGAACAAGAAGTTAGAGTATGCAACAATGAAATATAAACACAATAATAACTGAACTGTAAGTAGAGAGGATCAGATATTCTTGGGAGAGCCGCAAATTACACACGCACACACTTGGGATCATTATAGGCTCCATTATATAACTAGTGAGGTAAATGATCATGATTGTTTGGGTTTAAGTTGCTTATAAGAAAAGTTACACAAGTGTTGGGCTAAACTGGAACCTCATGTGATCCACTTACTCTGTAACTCTACTGCCACATCATGAGTTGAGCCAAACTGGTACCTTTCTAAACAAAGCAATCTAATCCCATATTCTCTCTAAATGGTCTCTGTATCACTATCTCTTATGAAGAATGCTATAGTGGAAGCTGGCAAGTAAATATGGTTAAGGAGACAAGATTCAAGTAATAAAGGATATGGCCTGCCATACTTCTTCGAGTCTCTACATCACCTAATACTAGGTCATGGAATAACTCACAACTGAAGTATGCACTACATCTCAGAACATCCTATGAGAGTATGATGTGCATGCTAGCAAAGTGCATGTAGCCGATGTACATACATCTTCAGGTTCTTTCCTCTACATCCTACATGCCTCCATGGAAACTCTTATTAAAATGAATACTCTAGAATTTACTTTCATTGCTCTTAATATTGGAATAGTTCTGCTACCTTAGCATCTCACTTACTTCCTACCTTGTTTCCTTGTAATGTTGTTATGCTCTCTACATTGGTTCTATGGAATCATTGATATGCTTGATAAAACATAATAACATGTAGTCTTCTACTCCTATTAGCTTAGTAACCCATGCCCAAGTGCTCATACATATTCACTATGGTAAGGTCTAGTTCACTTAACTCCCTGTCCTGATGTAGCCTGCATGAAATACATCTTCAAACTTCATCCAATCATATACAACTAATGAGTAACTAGCTTAAAGTTTACATCACCATAAACTTACATCACTATCTACTAAACTGCTTGTCCAATAGTCTCCATATATTATGAACAACCACTACTATAAGCCCATCCAGATGTCCTTGGACCCTCAATTTCTTCAATTAGCTTGGTAGAATAAAGCAACTCATGTGCATGCCTAAAACAAAACATGAAAACATTTCGAATGGTGAAATGAAGCTCAGTACGTACATTACTATATTGTAAAATAACCTTGAAACATTGGTTGAGCCCGCTTTGAAATTCATTTTAAGTTAAAATAGTGACTGAGATAAATGTAAAACTGCATTGCTGATTATTATCTGGTAGTGAGCTCCTTTTAACTGTTATAATTTGAAGATAGGTGTACACCTGCCAAGCCGATCGGGGGACCTGGCTTGAAGCCGCGCGGGTAACTGAAGGGCAATGTCCTATAACTGATAATTGGTGCGGTCACTAATTATGTGATAAACTACTGATTAAAACTGATTCATTGATGTACTTACCAAAATATTATAATTTTGATAAATACGTGCTGATTTTAAAAGATACAGACAATGAATGTACTTGGGATCTTTAGAATGTAATCTGACTTGCAAATTATGTTTTTGACTTGATAAATATGTTGTGACTTGATAAGACTTATGCATAATGGGAAACGATAACCTAGGCCTCAACGCTGTTCATACAATTATAGGTATGTATAATTAGTAAATGATATTCACTCATATACTTGAATAACTTGATAGAAATAGAGTAATTAATGCAACTATATTAGTTAGCAAATATTTAAATGATATACATAACTTAAGTAATTCTATATAACTTTAAAATTAAATGAATGAAAGTTATTAAATCTGATATAAAGTAAGTGAGAATAGAATAAGCCACGATGAGACCAAAACTAGGGAAGGTCATAATGGTTGTCAATGGAGGATTGATTATTTTTTTTTTTGTCTTTCTGAAATAGGCGACTAATACGGGTTTTAAGGCCCATTGAAGTACAACTTGGCTCAAGATAACATGGAGTACACTGAATTGGCATGGAGTACACTGGATTAGCCTGATACTTGACAGTGTGAGGCCAAGGGAGGTATAACTTGGTTCAAGATGGCATAAATGACACTTGCTTCATCCAATAAACATGATTTCTGAATCATTACTCTCCTCACTTCTCATATTTCATTCATAAGCCCATTAAATATAGTTTTCCACCCTAAATGAATCATTGAAAACCATAGAAGCTATTAAACTCACTAAACTTGGTATTTTCTTTTGTAAAGTCCATAACTCATAAATATACTCCCACAATATATACTTCTCTTCTTTTCTCTCCATAATCGAGCTAAATGCCCCATTAAACCCCATAAACATTTGTTTCCCCCGTAAATGACCTTACTTGGCCCAAAATACAGAAAATGAGTGCATGATCAATCTCATTCAATCTTGATTATTGCTCTTTACACAATTACTCAAAATGCTTCCAAAAATCACCAAATCCAAAATACTCAAGCAAAATTCATGAAATCTTAGAGAAAATTCGAAAATAATATGGACAATCTACTGTAAATTTTTCAAAATTTTTCTCCAAGTATACGCTACACAGAAATTGCAATAACAGCCCAATTTGCACTAAAGCAGGTAAGTTCACTTAGAAAATTCATAACTTTCATCCTTGACCTCAAATAGAGACCTAAAACCCCAATATCGAAAGATTAAGAAGTCTTGTAAAACTTTTATTCGCAACACAAAATATGATTCCCACAATAGTTTTCCCAAAATGGGACTAGAACACAAGCGTATCAGTTTTTGATTGAACCTGTGCAGTTCTAGCAAAATAGCCATAGCTTTGTTCACAGAACTCGGATTAAGGTAATTCAAAAGACTAACACAATGACCTATCTACCTACCAAAAATCATAATTTTTCAGTGGGACGATCATTCCCAGTTTAATCCCAAAGTCACCCCTATTTTTTTATCATTTTCAGCCCTCACTGTTTTTGCTTTTTCCTCCTTTTTCACATAAATCCTCACTTGAAATCAATAAAAATCACCACAATCAGATATAAAAAGATCATTTAAGCCCTCATACACATAACCCATATCAAAATCACAACAAATGAAACAAGCAAGTTTGGATTCAACTTCCATGATTCAACTCATTTGATCGCACTTCCAATTCATCACCCACATAAACATCACTAAACTCAATAAAAATTGCATAATAACCATCACTTGGTTCATATAAACATAAGCCATAACTTAAATAATCAATAAACTGAAAAAATTTCCATAAGTTGAGATTAGGGTTACCTCACTTGGATGCTTGAATGAAGGAGTTGGGGTTGTGCTTGAATGGGGGGAGGCTATCATGGCTGTGGGGGATTCCCAGGTGGGTGTTGGTGGCCGGATGGTGGCTGGGGGCCGGCAGAAGGGCGATGGTGGTGGCGGGAAGCTGGGCAGGGGCTACTGCCCTATTTTCCTAGCCCATGCTATGGAGAGAGAGTGAGGGAGAGTAATTGATAAATAACGGTCCTAATTTCTTGGCTAAGATGTGACTAAAATTTTCCTTGCCATAAAGTACCTTTTGCTAGGTATATTTAGGTACAAATCATGATAATTAGTGATAAATAAACACAACTGACTTGGGCCTTATAGGATTGGGCCTAAATAATGGGTTTTGGGCTTGATTTAGGCCCAAAAATAAGTGAAAATTGCATTAAGAATTTTATAAGGCTCGGGATTAAATTTTCCCGACATTCAGGAGAATAGTTAGTCACTAAATCATGCTTACCGAAGCCTACTATCAATTCACCCGATTTAAATGATAAATAAAACTTGAATTGCAAAGTGGGTCCCAAAATGAACTATCTCCCAACTGGGATGATTAAATACGATAATTGAATGCGAAAAATTTAGATAACACAATAAAATTTCGTTGAATAAATTGGGGTGCAATTGAATCATTAGATATGATTTGGTTAAATAAATAACCTTAAATGATAAAATGAATAAATATGAGTTAAATAAATAAACATGATTAATTAGGTAAATAAACATGATCTAAATAAATAAACATGGCTTAGGGTCTGGCTATTACAACATTACTGATCACATATGTTACTCATTCGTTGTATATTTGGTGATCAGTATACAAGTGTTTT
>JAKOGI010003207.1:0-30000 GCA_029747015.1 Carnegiea gigantea | reverse complement strand
ACTATTAGATGTGGTGCAGATCAAAAATTTATTCAAGAAAGATTAATTCCCACAATCTATATGAACGGACAAAAGAACGGCTCCATACTACTAATGGTATGGCATTACAAGTTTAAAGTATGAATTATCTAATGCTTATGTATGCAATCAAGGATAATGTTTCAAAATTCATTCATTTTAGTACGGGATATGAGTCAAGAAGTTATTCTTGAGACTCCTTTCCTTACTTAAATTTATCTATTTAAAGTAGATCAGATAGGTGTGCATATGAAATTATGGAAACATACAATATCATTCAAATTTGTCAATTCTATTGTCAAACGATTTAACCTTTATTACAAAATGCTTCAATAACAAAGCAAATTAATGTAATTAATATAATAATCCAAATACTGGTCTAAAATTAGAACAACGTGACCTTCAACGACTGAATAATGATCAAAGGAATTGCAAGAAATAAATAAACAACTAGAAAAATTAACCATTAGCTTACGCAATCATATACCTCAATAGATTTTAAAGACTTTTATACAAAATGGTACAAAAGTATGCATCAATTAGCTTGCCAGCCATCATGATTTAAGAAAAAACCATAGACTATTGTCAAACCAATCATAGAAATACTCAATACCTGCATAGGCCAATATCAAATCATCTAGCCTACACCCATTCAATGTCGGAGTAAAATATTTCCAAACTATTTTTTTTTCAAAAGGTTTTTGAGCAAAGCAAAACAAGTTTTCAACACCTTGACAAAGTATTTTCTCTATTCTAACAACCATCATTTATTTTCAGCCATCAACACTTCAAACATCCAGTCCTTACCATGAATACTCAAACCCACCTTCCCTATGTAGTCCTGATCCACTGAATTTCAAATTCACAATCCCCACAAAAATCCCTCAAGCCTCAATTCCACATCATTTCATTGTCCACGGTTGTCAAATATTTTCTTCTAAACTATCAAAAATTTTCATACATATCTCACCATGGGACATAATGATAAGGCAAAAACCTAATCAATGACTCCAATTCCGTTCAATTTTCAAATTTCTCCATATGAACCACTCCTATTTTATCTTCGTGATCATGAACTCTACTATACATCCTTCCATGGACCATGCTACATGAAAGTGCTTCTTTATTGATTATCAAACTGGTATAATTCCTTTAAAATATCATTTTTACAGTTATCTCAAACTCATTAAAGCTTTATCAAATGCTTTTCAAGATGTCAACAATCATCTAGTTCTCATCGTTATGCCTACTGGGTATATAATTATTTCAAAATGTTTCCACAAACACCTTGAATTGGACATCTTTTGAACCTCATATTTTCAAATTTGTTTCAAAAATGTTCCCTGATGTTCATTTTGTCCCGCTGATCAAAGTCATACTCAAGTCCTCATACCATTAACACTATCCATTCCAAATCGATGCTTCCTGTCTTTATTCACACACCATATGGTCTACGGTGCAAATATCTACAAGATGATTATTTCCATTTTCGCTACTAATTACTCCCTGAATCAATTCATCCTTTGTCCCATAGGGATAATCCTGTGCGCAAGATCCTTATACTATTGAGTAGATTTTCTACTCCTCGTCATTCATTCAAAAAAAAAAAAACAAAATCAAGAAAGAGTCCGCAAAGGTCAGGGCCTTTAGCAAAAGTAAGGGCTATTATTTCTTTACGTAGTTTTTTTTTGCAGGATTCCATTCAATTCCATAATCTGCATACAAGCATTCAAGACATCCACTTGGCCAAGTTCAATTCATTGATGATTCAAAGTCTACACATGATCAAAGGACAATTAATTCATCATCTACCTTGTACGACAAAGAAGGAATGATTCAACAAAGATAGCTAGCAATTATTAAGGTCATTCAACGTGTCCAAACTTTCAATTCAATTTGCCTAATGACCATCATCGTCAAAGACATTTCAATACGACATACGCAATGACTCAACCAATAAGTTTCAAACACGGCACGCAATAACTCAACCAAGCCAAGTAATTATGTAAAACCATGACTCATCACCCCAAACAGTTCAAAGACGTCAGAACAATCATTCAAGCCTATCTATTCCACGACAGCTCATCAAACACTGTTCGGGACAGCTCATCTACAATAATTCAAGATTGTCGGCAAGCAATTATCAACACAAGACTCAATCTTATCGTCCACCTGTTTACCTTAATTCCATGTTGTATTCTATAAATAGATACTCCATAACACTGCATTAGGCAGAACCAACACTTAGAACCAACAATTACAATCAATCACTTATACTACTCCTCCTCCTTCTCTCAAAAACCCCTATACTCCTCTCCCAACCTTGTATCAAGTTTATAATTCAAATCAAAGTAAGTTTTATGCATCTCCTTTTCTCAGTTTCAATTCTGTTGTTTTCAAATTCGTTGTTTTTTTACAGGTCAGCCCAGGTGAGGTGGTCCCGGTGGGGTGGTCCCAGTAGTCCCGGTAGATGTGCATGCATGACCTAGCCAAGTGTTCCAAAACGTAACTCAGGCCTCTTGGTTAGAGATCGTCTTAATTTAGGTAGCAGTAAGACTCAAATGTGGTGAACAGTAGGGAAGTCAGTAGTCAAATTGATGTGTATACTTAGAAAATTCCTAAACAAAAGATAGAAACAATCTATCAAATGGGAAAATTTGATTTTCAATACGGCTTTATCACTAAAAAATCATAGAAGAGACTGATAGTAGAGTACTAATAAGATTTAATTCAACTAAAGAACGAAGTTTATCTTCAAATCTTTAGACAATTTAGAACTCCTCGAACTTCATATTCAATGCCTTCTAGGCTAACTAGTTATGATTATTCAGAAGATAATCACATAGAAGATACTCAAAAAATTTATTACAAAGCTCCCATAGCTGAGCCAATAGATGAAGTTACTTCATCTGTAGGTTCCCTACCTACTCCACTATGCAACCTCCATCATTTTCCTCATCAATGTTATTTCGACACCTTTTGAATCAACAAAGATTACTTACGTCAAAATTTCAATTCAATAGAAAACAAAGTCAAAAGAGAATGTTTCCTTCACATTTGATTTAAAAAGCTCAACATTCCTTAGGCAAGATGATATTCATTCATGGAAAGACACCAAGTCAATATTCCTTTCTTTAATTGGTGGGCTATGTTTGCCTTAGAAAATAAACTTACAGACCCTTCCAAGTTAAAGAAATAAATACCAATATTAATTTTGCAAAAAAATGGACCCCCTAAATGGGTCAAATACTTACTTCTTTTACCCCCCCATTACAAGAAATCGTATTAATACCCCTGAAGGTAATATTCCAAAGTCCCATTAAAAATAGGTAGAAATGATCCAGAAAATAGTCAAGTAATGCTAAGTGATATTAAAAAGGTATATCATCAAATAATTATGCAAATCAAGTATTACATACAGTACTCAATAAGTCATACGGTCTCTATTTAAGTTGAAGCAAATTGTTAAAAAACAAGAAGCTTGATTCATCAACTGAAAAATTAGAAAATTTAGATATTAATTATATCAAGAAGGACAAAACCAAACTTTTAGATGAGATTGCAAAACCTTTAATCAAAATAAGACGATCAAATAAATTAGAACTCCCAGACGCTAATACTCCATTTTTCAAAAATAGAAGAAAAATTAAAGGAGGCGAAACTTCAACATCTCATTCAGCCAAAAGTACAGTTAATATTTCAGAAAAAGATTTATCTCAACTAGATGATGATTTCTAAATATTAATAAAATATATAAGAAGAAAATTCCCTATTACTCCAAACAAACTCCTCCCGATAATTGCTGAAAACTTTGCTGGTGATTCAATATATGAATGGAATATAGATGGTCGTAGTGACCATGAAATATTCATAACCCTCCAAAGAATGTTAATTGCTTATATAGCCTATTCAACTAAACATGCATCAGATTTACAAGCTTTTGATTTATTAACATTAGGATTCACTGGTATACTCAAAAATTAGTGGGAAAATTATATTGAAGAAGACGAACGTACCAAAATTAGAACTCATACTAATTCTCAAGGACAACTAGACAATATAGAAACATTGATTTATACAATAGATACTAATTTTTTTGGAAGTCCAAAAGATATTACAGTTACAACAGATATTCTTTTAACAAATCTAAGGTGCCCAACTCTAGAAGACTACAATTGGTACAAAGATACATTTTTAACATATCTATTAAAAAGAGAAGACTGTCGTCAACCCTATTGGAAGGAGAAATTCATTTCAGGATTACCATCCTTATTTTCTCAACGAATATTCAATAAATTGAGCGAACTCATTGGTAAAAGCCCTATTCCATTCGAACAAATTACGTTTGGTCAATTATTAAGCTTTATTAAAAAGGAAGGAATTCCTTTATGCAACGAATTAAAGTTACAAGCCAGATACTTAACAGATAATGCCGCCAAGCGAAAAGAGTTAGGTTCTTTTTGTGAAGCCTTTTGTCTTCCAAAGTTAGAAGCTCCATCTGTCAAGAAACGAAGAAAAACTCAAATTAATAAGAAGAAACCATATACTACAAGAAATCCAACGTACAAAAAATTAAGTCCTAAAAAGCCTACTCCAAAAGGATCGGCTGATCATACTAATACTTGTTATAAGTGTAGGAAATTAGGCCACTATGCAACAAATTGTAAAGTTAAAAAGAAACTCAATGAAATCTGTGCAGAACATCCAGACATTCAAGAAAAATTAATTACTTTATTTGAACTCAAAGATACGCCTAATCAATCGGGAAATTCATCATCCTCCTCTGATTATGAAAATAATGTTATTAATGAACTAGAAAGTAACTCAAGTGAATACTCTTCAGGTAATGAGTCTTCAAGATTATCCTATAAATGTATTAATGTCATAACTATTAATAATAGTGAAAAGAAATTTTTATTAGATTTAATTGAGCAAATTGAAGATACCGAATTAAGGAAAGAGTATTTACAAAAACTCAAAAGTATATTAATGAAAGAAGATTCTTTAGAACCTCCTCATAAGGTAAGTATCAATAAAATATTTGAAACCCGTGAGAGTCCAAATATTCTAAAGGCAGTTAATATTCAAGACTTAAAAAACGAAGTTAATATATTAAAAGAACACATTAAAAATTTACACAAAGATTTATGTTCATTACAAACAAAAGATCTTGAATTAGAAGCAAGGTTAACATTAATAGAAAATAGTCCTTCTTCGCCGAGTATTCAATCAGAAGACACTCCTACAGATCTACAATTTGTTTCAACTATTAATCAAATAACTTTTCAAAAATGGTATATTCCTATTACTCCTAAAATTAAAGATCGTTTCGAGTGCAATACTATTGCACTATTAGATAGTGGTGCAGATCAAAATTGTATTCAAGATGGATTGATTCCCTCAATACATTATGAACGGACAAAAGAACGACTCCATACTACTAATGGTTTGCCATTACAAGTTAAGTATAAATTATCTAATGCTTTTATATGCAATCAAGGATATTATTTCAAAAATTCATTCATCTTAGTACGGGATATGAGTCAAGAAGTTATTCTTGGAACTCTTTCCTTACTCAAATTTATCCATTTAAAGTAGATCGGATAGGTGTGCATACAGAAATTATGGAAACTATAATATCATTCAAATTTGTTAATTCTATTTATCAAAACGATTTACCTTTACTACAAAATGCTTCAATAACAAAGCAAATTAATGTAATTGAATGTAATAATCTAAAATACTGGTATAAATTAGAACAACGTGACCTCATTCAACGACTCAATAATGATCAAAAGGAATTGCAAGAAATAAATAAACAACTAGAAGATTTAACCATTAGCTTACGCAATCATATAGCCTCAATAGATTTTAAAGACTTTTATACAAAATGGTTACATGAGTATCATCAATTAGCTTGCCAGCGTTATGATTTAGAAAAAATCATAGACTATTAGCAAACCAATCTTAGAATACTCAATACCTGCATAGGCCAATATCAAATCATCTAGCCTACACCCATTCAATGCGGAGTACAATATTTGCAAAACTATTTTTTTCACAAAGTTTTTGAGCAAAACAAGTTTTCAACACCTTGACACAGCATTCTCTTTATTCTAACAACCATCATTTATTTTCAGTCATCAATACTTCAAACATCTCAGTCCTTTATCATGAATACTCAAACCCATCTTCCCTATGCAGTCCCTTATCCAACTCAATTTCAAAGGTCACAATCCAACAAAATCCCTCAAGCCTCAATTCAACACCCTTCATCGTCCACTCAAATATTTTCTTCTGAACTACCAAAACCTTTTCATACCTATCTCACCATGGATAATAACGACAAAGGCAAAAACCAAATCAATGACTCCAATTCCATTCAATTACCAAATTTTCCACATGAACCACTCCTATTTTATCTTCGTGACCATGAACTCTACTATACATCGTTCTATGGACCACGATACAATGAAAGTGCTATCTTCATTGATTATCAAGATTGGTACAATTCCTCTGAAATATCATTTTACAGTTATCTCAAACTCATTAAAACTTATCAAACGCTTGTTCAAGATGTCAACAATCATCCCGTTCTCATCGTTATGCCCACTGGGTATATTAATTATTTCAAATGGTTCCACAAACACCTTGAATATTGGACAGCTTTTGAACCTCATATTTTCAAATTTGTTACAAAAATATTCCCTGATGTTCATATTTGTCCAGTTGATCAAAGTCATACTCAAGTTCTCATACCATTACACTATCCATTCCAAATCGATGCTTCCTGTCTTATTCACACTCCATATGGTCTACGGTGCAAATATCTACAAGATGATTATTTCCATTTTCGCTACTAATTACTCCCTAATCAATTCATCCTTTATCACATGGGATAATCCTTGTGCGCAAGATCCTTATGACTATTTAGTAGATTTTCTACTCCTCGTCATTATTCAAAAAAAAAAAACAATTAACAAAACAAAATCACAGAAAGAGCCCGCAAAGGTCACGGCCTTTGGCAAAAGTAAGGGCCATTATTTCTTTACGTAGTTTTTGTTTTGCAGGATTCCATTCAATTCCATAATCATGCATACAAGCATTCAAGCCATCCACTTGGCCAAGTTCAATTCATTGAATGATTCAAAGTCTACGCATGATCAAAGGACAATCAATTCACTATCTACCTTGTACGACAAAGAAGAATGATTCAACAAAGATAGCTAGCAATTATTAAGGTCATTCAACGTGTCAACTTTCAATTCAATTTTGCCTGATGACTCATCATCGTCCAAAGACATTTCAATACGGCACGCAATAACTCAACCAGTAAGTTCAACACGGCACGCAATAACTCAACCAAGCAAGTAATTATGCAAAACCATGACTCATCACCCCAAACAGTTCAAGACGTCAGAACAATCATTCAAGCCTACTGTTCACGACAGCTCATCAAACACTGTTCGGGACAACTCATCTACAATAATTCAAGAATAGTCCAAGGTCCATTATTACTCAGCACTGTTCCACTTTTGACGTGGCTCCAGTCCGAGTTCAACACAAAGCAACAATAATTCAAGATTGTCGGCAGCAGTTATCAACATAAGACTCAATCCTTATAGTCCACTTGTTTACCTTTAATTCCATGTTGTATTCTATAAATAGACACTCCATAACACTGCATTAGGCAGAACCAACACTTAGAACCAACAATTAGAATCAATCACTTGTACTACACCTCCTCTTTCTCTCAAAAACCCCGGTACTCTATCTCCCAACCTTGTATCAAGTTTATTAATTCAAATCAAAGTAAGTTTTACTCATCTCCTTTTCTCATTTCAATTCTGTTGTTTTCAAATTCGTTTTTGTTTGCATTTCAAAATTATTTTCCTGCATCATATCAATTTGCTACTCCGCTCCCCTGCATTAATCCACACTTAGGCCTTACCTATTACCAAGCCTAGGTCGATCCCGGTAGGATGTGCATAACTCCTAGCTAAGTGTTCCAACATAACTCAGATGGCCTCTTGGATTAGAGATCGTCTTAGTTTAGGTAGTAGTAAGAACTCAAATTGGGTGAACAGCAGGGAAGTTAGTAGTCAAATTGATGCGTATACTTGGAAAATTCCTAAACAAAAGATAGAAACAATCTATCAAATAGGAAAATTTGATTTCAATACGGCTTTATCAATAAAAGATCATGAAGAAACTTTTAGTCTAGATGAAGAATTTCAAACCATTAAGTTACTTTCATCTCAACTTAATCCAAAATGTTTATTAAAACCTACTCTAGATGAAACCATACTACTAAAAGCTGAATCAGATAATATTACTACCTTTACTCCTAAATTATTAAAGTGGAATGAAATTACTATTTCTCAAGAATTTATAATTCAAAATACCAAGCCACCAAGAAATATTGCTCAAAAGAATATTCCACAAATCATAGAAGAGACTGATGGTAGAGTACTAATAAGATTTAATTCAACTAAAGAACGAAGTTTATCTTCAAAATCTTTAGGCAATTTAGAACTCCCTCGAACTTCATATTCAATGCCTTCTAGGCCAACTAGTTATGATTGTTCAAAAGATAATCACATAGAAGATACTTAAAAGATTTATTACAAAGCCCCCATAGCTGAGCCAATAGATGAAGTTACTTCATCTGTAGGTTCCCCAACCTACTCAACTATGCAACCTCCATCATTTTCCTCAATCAATGTTATTTCAACACCTTTTGTAATCAACAAAGATTACTTACGTCAAAATTTCAATTCAATAGAAAACAAAGTTAAGAGAGAATGGTTCCTTTCACACTTTGATTTAAAAGCTCAAGCATTCATTAGGCAAGAATGGTATTTATTCATGGAAAGACACCAAGTCAATATTCCTTTCTTTAATTGGTGGGCTATGTTTGCCTTAGAAAAAAAACTTCCACACCCATTCCAAGTTAAAGAAATAAATACCCATATTAATTTTGTAAAAAAATGGACCTTCTTAAATGGTCAAATACTTACTTCTTTTACCCCTCCATTACAAGAAATCATATTAAATACCCCTGTCGGTAATATTCCAGCAGTCCCATTCAAAATAGGTAGAAATGATCCAGAAAATAGTCAAGTAATGCTAAGTGATGTTAAAAAGGTATATCATCAAAATAATTATACAAATCAAGTATTACATACAGTGTCTCAACAAGTCAATATGGTCTCTACTCAAGTTGAAGCAATTGTTAAAAAACAAGAAGTTGATTCATTAACTGAAAAATTAGAAAACTTAGATATTAATGATACCAAGAAGGACAAACCAAACTTTTTAGATGATATTGCAAAACCTTTATTCAAAATAAGACGTTCAAATAAATTAGAACTCCCAGATGCTAATACTCCATTAATTTCAAAAATAGAAGAAAAATTAAAGAAAGCAGAAACTTCAACATCTAATTCCGTCAAAAGTACAGTTAATATTTTAGAAAAAGATTTATCTCAACTGGATGATGATTTCTCAAATATTAATAAAATATATAAAAAGAAAATTCTCTATTACTCCAAACAAACTCCTCCAGATCTTCACCTTGAAAGTGCAAAAACAATAATTACTGAAAACTTTGCTGGTGATTCAATATATGAATGGAATATAGATGGTCGTAGTGACTATGAAATATTCATAACCCTCCAAAGAATGTTAATTGCTTATACAACCTATTCAACTAAACATGCAACAGATTTACAAGCTTTTGATTTATTAACATCAGGATTCACTGATATACTCAAAAATTGGCGGGAAAATTATATTCAAGAAGACGAACGTACCAAAATTAGAACTCATACTAATTCTTAAGGACAACTAGACAATATAGAAACATTGATTTATATAATAGTTACTAATTTTCTTGGAAGTCCAAAAGATATTACAGCTGCAACCGATATTCTTTTAACAAATCTAAGGTGCCCAACTCTGGAAGACTACAATTGGTACAAAGATACATTTTTAACATATCTGTTAAAAAGGGAAGACTGTCGTCAATCCTATTGGAAGGAAAAATTCATTTCAGGATTAACATCCTTATTTTCTCAACGAATATTCAATAAATTGAGCGAATTCATTGGTAAAAGCCCTATTCTATTCGAACAAATTACGTTTGGTCAATTATTAAGCTTTATTAAAAAGGAAGGAATTTCTTTATGCAACGAATTAAACTTACAAGCCAGATATTCAACAGATAATGCCGCCAAGCGAAAAGAGTTAGGTTCTTTTTGTGAGGCCTTTTGTCTTCCAAAGTTAGAAGCTCCATCTATCAAAAAACGAAGAAAAACTCAAATTAATAAGAAGAAACCATATACTACAAGAAATCCAACTTACAAAAAATTAAGTCCTAAAAAGCCTCCTCCAAAAAGAAAAACTGATAATACTAATACTTGTTATAAGTGTGGTAAATTAGGCCACTATGCAATAAACTGTAAAGTTAAAAAGAAACTCAATGAAATCTGTGCAGAACATCTAGACATTCAAGAAAAATTAATTACCTTATTTGAACTCAAAGATACACCTAATCAATCGGGAAATTCATCATCCTCCTCTGATTGTGAGAATAATGTTATTAATGAACTAGAAAGTGACTCAAGTGAATACTCATCAGGTAATGAGTCTTCAAGATTATGCTATAAGTATATTAATGTCATAACTACTAATAATAGTGAAAAAGAATTTTTATTGGATTTAATTGAACAAATTCAAGATACCGCATTAAGGAAAGAGTATTTACAAAAACTCAAAGGTATATTAATAAAAGAAGATTCTTTAGAACCTCCTCATAAGGTAAGTATCAATAAAATATTTGAAACCCGTGAGATTCCGAATATTCTAAAGGCAGTTAATATTCAAGACTTAAAAAACGAAGTTAATATATTAAAAGAGCACATTAAAAATTTACACAAAGATTTATGTTCGTTACAAACAAAAAATCTTGAATTAGAAGCAAGGTTAACATTAATAGAAAATAGTCCTTCTTCACCGAACATTCAATCAGAAGACACTCCTACGGATCCACAATTTGTTTCAACTATTAATCAAATAAATTTCCAAAAGTGGTACATTCCTATTACTCTTAAAATTAAAGATAGTTTTGAATGCAATACTATTGCACTATTAGATAGTGGTGCAGATCAAAATTGTATTCAAGAAGGATTAATTCCCTCAATATATTATGAACGGACAAATGAACGACTCCATACTACTAATAGTATGGCATTACAAGTTAAGTATAAATTATCTAATGCTTATATATGCAATCAAGGATATTGTTTCAAAAACTCATTCATTTTAGTACGGGATATGAGTCAAGAAGTTATTCTTGGAACTCCTTTCCTTACTCAAATTTATCCATTTAAAGTAGATCAGATAAGTGTGCATACAGAAATTATGGAAACTACAATATCATTCAAATTTGTCAATTCTATTTATCAAAACGATTTACCTTTATTACAAAATGCTTCAATAACAAAGCAAATTAATGTAATTGAATGTAATAATCCAAAATACTGGTATAAATTAGAACAACGTGACCTCAATCAATGACTCAATAATGATTAAAAGGAATTGTAAGAAATGAATAAACAACTAGAAGAATTAACCATTAGCTTACGCAATCATATAGCCTCAATAGATTTTAAAGACTTTTATACAAAATGGTTACATGAATATCATCAATTAGCTTGCCAGCATTATAATTTAGAAAAAACCATAGATTATTGGCAAACCAATCTTAGAATACTCAATACCTGCATAGGCCATTATCAAATCATCTAGCCTACACCCATTCAATACGGAGTAAAATATTTTCAAAACTATTTTTTCAAAAGGTTTTTGAGCAAAGCAAAACAAGTTTTCAACACCTTGACAAAGCATTTTCTTTATTCTAACAACCATCATTTATTTTCAGCCATCAACACTTCAAACATCTCAGTCCTTTACCATGAATACTCAAACCCATCTTCCCTATGCAGTCCCTGATCCAACTCAATTTCAAAGTTCACAATCCAACAAAATCCCTCAAACCTCAATTTAACACCCTTCATCGTCTACTCAAATATTTTCTTCTGAACTATCAAAACATTTTCATACATATCTCACCATGGACAATAACGACAAAGGCAAAAACCTAATCAATGACTCCAATTCCATTCGATTACCAAACTTTCCACATGAACCACTCCTATTTTATCTTCGTGACCATGAACTCTACTATACATCGTTCTATGGACCACGATACAATGAAAGTGCTATCTTCATTGATTATCAAGACTGGTATAATTTCTCTGAAATATCATTTTACAGTTATCTCAAACTCATTAAAGCTTATCAAACGCTTGTTCAAGATGTCAACAATCATCCAGTTCTCATCGTTATGCCTACTGGGTATATTAATTATTTCAAATGGTTCCATAAACACCTTGAATATTGGATAGCTTTTGAACCTCATATTTTCAAATTTGTTTCAAAAATGTTCCCTGATGTTTATATTCGTCCAGTTGATCAAAGTCATACTCAAGTCCTCATACCATTACACTATCCATTCCAAATCGATGCTTCCTGTCTTATTCACACACCATATGGTCTACGGTGCAAATATCTACAAGATGATTATTTCCATTTTCGCTACTAATTACTCCCTGATCAATTCATCCTTTGTCATAGGGGATAATCCTTGTGCGCAAGATCCTTATGACTATTGAGTAGATTTTCTACTCCTCGTCATTATTCAAAAAAAAAAAAAAAACAAAATCAAGAAAAGAGTCCACAAAGGTCACGGCCTTTAGCAAAAGTAAGGGCCATTATTTCTTTACGTAGTTTTTGTTTTGCAGGATTCCATTCAATTCCATAATCATGCATACAAGCATTCAAGACATCCACTTGGCCAAGTTCAATTCATTGAATGATTCAAAGTCTACACATGATCAAAGGACAATTAATTCATCATCTACCTTGTACGACAAAGAAGAATGATTCAACAAAGATAGCTAGCAATTATTAAGGTCATTCAACGTGTCAACTTTCAATTCAATTTTGCCTAATGACTCATCATCGTCAAAAGACATTTCAATACGACACGCAATGACTCAACCAATAAGTTCAACACGGCACGCAATAACTCAACCAAGCAAGTAATTATGTAAAACCATGACTCATCACCCCCAAACAGTTCAAGACGTCAGAACAATCATTCAAGCCTACTATTCACGACAGCTCATCAAACACTGTTCGGGACAGCTCATCTACAATAATTCAAGATTGTCGGCAGCAATTATCAACATAAGACTCAATCTTTATCGTCCACCTGTTTACCTTTAATTCCATGTTGTATTCTATAAATAGATACTCCATAACACTGCATTAGGCAGAACCAACACTTAGAACCAACAATTACAATCAATCACTTGTACTACTCCTCCTCCTTCTCTCAAAAACCCCTATACTCCATCTCCCAACCTTGTATCACGTTTATTAATTCAAATCAAAGTAAGTTTTATTCATCTCCTTTTCTCATTTCAATTCTGTTGTTTTCAAATTCGTTTTTTTTTTACAGGTCAGCCCAGGTGAGGTGGTCCCGGTGGGGTGGTCCCAGTAGTCCCGGTAGGATGTGCATGACTCCTAGCCAAGTGTTCCAACGTAACTCAGATGGCCTCTTGGGTTAGAGATCGTCTTAATTTAGGTAGCAGTAAGAACTCAAATGTGGTGAACAGTAGGGAAGTCAGTAGTCAAATTGATGTGTATACTTAGAAAATTCCTAAACAAAAGATAGAAACAATCTATCAAATAGGAAAATTTGATTTCAATACGGCTTTATCAATAAAAGATCATGAAGAAACTTTTAGTTTAGATGAAGAATTTCAAACTATTAAGCTACTTTCATCTCAACTTAATCCAAAATGTTTATTAAAACCTACTCTAGATGAAACCATACTACTTAAAGCTGAATCAGATAATATTACTACCTTTACTCCCAAATTATTAAAGTGGAATGAAATTACTATTCCTCAAGAATTTATAATTCAAAATACCAGGCCACCAAGAAATATTGCTCAAAAGAATATTCAACAAATCATAGAAGAGACATATGGTAGAGTACTAATAAGATTTAATTCAACTAAAGAACGAAGTTTATCTTCAAAATCTTTAGACAATTTAGAACTCCCTCGAACTTCATATTCAATGCCTTCTATGTCAACTAATTATGATTATTCTAAAGATAATCATATAGAAGATACTCAAAAGATTTATTACAAAGCTCCCATAGTTGAGCCAATAGATGAAGTTACTTCATCTGTAGGTTCCCCAACCTACTCAACTATACAATCTCCATCATTTTCCTCAATCAATGTTATTTCAGCACCTTTTGTAATCAACAAAGATTACTTACGCCAAAATTTCAATTCAACAGAAAACAAAGTTAAGAGAGAATGGTTCCTTTCACACTTTGATTTAAAAGCTCAAGCATTCATTAGGCAAGAATGGTATTCATTCATGGAAAGACACCAAGTCAATATTCCTTTCTTTAATTGTTGGGCTATGTTTGCCTTAGATAATAATCTTCCAGACCCATTCCAAGTTAGTGAAATAAACACTAATATTAATTTTGCAAAAAAATGGACCCTCTTAAATTGTCAAACACTTACTTCTTTTACCCCCCCCATTACAAGAAATCGTATTAAATACCCCTGAAGGTAATATTCCGACAGTCCCATTCAAAATAGGTAGAAATGATCCAGAAAATAGTCAAGTAATGCTAAGTGATATTAAAAAGGTATATTATCAAAATAATTATACAAATTAAGTATTACATACAGTGTCGCAACAAGTCAATATGGTCTGTACTCAAGCGGAAGCAATTGTTAAAAAACAAGAAGTTAATTCATTAACTGAAAAATTAGAAAACTTAGATATTAATGATACCAAGAAGGACAAACCAAACTTTTTAGATGAGATTGCAAAACCTTTATTCAAAATAAGACGTTCAAATAAATTAGAACTCCTAGATGCTAATACTCCATTAATTTCAAAAATAGAAGAAAAATTAAAGGAGGCAGAAACTTCAATATCTCATTCAGTCAAAAGTACAGTTAATATTTTAGAAAAAGATTTATCTCAACTAGATGATGATTTCCAAAATATTAATAAAATATATATAAAAAAAATTTCCTATTACTCCAAACAAACTCCTCCAGATCTTCACCTTGAAAGCGCAAAAACAATAATAACTGAAAACTTTGCTGGTGATTCAATATATGAATGGAATATAGATGGTCGTAGTGACCATGAAATATTCATAACCCTCCAAAGAATGTTAATTGCTTATACAGCCTATTCAACTAAACATACAACAGATTTACAAGCTTTTGATTTATTAACATCAGGATTCACTGGTATACTCAAAAATTGGTGGGAAAATTATATTCAAGAAGATGAACGTACTAAAATTAGAACTCATAATAATTCTCAAGGACAACTCGACAATATAGAAACATTGATTTATATAATAGTTACTAATTTTCTTGGGAGTCCAAAAGATATTACAGCTGCAACAGATATTCTTTTAACAAATCTAAGGTGTCCAACTCTAGAAGACTACAATTGGTACAAAGATACATTTTTAACATATCTATTAAAAAGGGACGACTGTCGTCAACCCTATTGGAAGGAAAAATTCATTTCAGGATTACCATCCTTATTTTCTCAACGAATATTCAATAAATTAAGCGAACTCATTGGCAAAAGCCCTATTCCATTCGAACAAATTACGTTTTGGTCAATTATTAAGCTTTATTAAAAAAGAAGGAATTTCTTTATGCAATGAATTAAAATTACAAGCCAGATATTCAACAGATAATGCTGCCAAGCGAAAAGAGTTAGGTTCTTTTTGTGAAGCCTTTTGTCTTCCAAAGTTAGAAGCTCCATCTGTCAAAAAACGAAGAAAAACTCAAATTAACAAGAAGAAACCATATACTACAAGAAATCTAACTTACAAAAAATTAAGTCCTAAAAAGCTTACTCCAAAAAGAAAAACTGATAATACTAATACTTGTTACAAGTGTGGTAAATTAGGCCACTATGCAACAAATTGTAAAGTTAAAAAGAAACTCAATGAAATCTGTGCAGAACATCTAGACATTCAAGAAAAATTAATTACCTTATTTGAACTCAAAGATACGCCTAATCAATCGGAAAATTCATCATCCTCCTCTGATTATGAAAATAATGTTATTAATGAACTAGAAAGTGACTCAAGTGAATACTCATCAGGTAATGAGTCTTCAAGATTATGTTATAAGTGTATTAATGTCATAACTACTAATAATAGTGAAAATGAATTTTTATTAGATTTAATTGAACAAATTCAAGATACCGAATTAAGGAAAGAGTATTTACAAAAACTCAAAGGTATATTAATAAAGGAGGATTCTTTAGAACCTCCTCATAAGGTAAGCATCAATAAAATATTTGAAACACGTGAGATTCCAAATATTCTAAAGGCAGTTAATATTCAAGAATTAAAAAACGAAGTTAATATATTAAAAGAACACATTAAAATTTTACACAAAGATTTATGTTCATTACAAACAAAAGATCTTGAATTAGAAGCAAGGTTAACATTAATAGAAACTAGTTCATCTTCACCGAACATTCAATCAAAAGACACTCCTATGGATCCACAATTTGTTTCAACTATTAATCAAATAAATTTTCAAAAATGGTATATTCCTATTACTCTTAAAATTAAAGATAGTTTTGAATGCAATACTATTGCACTATTAGATAGTGGTGCAGATCAAAATTGTATTCAAGAAGGATTAATTCCCTTAATATATTATGAACGGACAAAAAAACGACTCCATACTACTAATGGTATGGCACTACAAGTTAAGTATAAATTATCTAATGCTTATATATGCAATCAAGGATATTGTTTCAAAAATTCATTCATTTTAGTACGGGATATGAGTCAAGAAGTTATTCTTGGAGCTCCTTTCCTTACTCAAATCTATCCATTTAAAGTAGATCAGATAGGTGTGCATACAGAAATTATAGAAACTATAATATCATTCAAAATTTTCAATTCTATTTATCAAAACGATTTACCTTTATTACAAAATGCTTCAATAACAAAGCAAATTAATGTAATTGAATGTAACAATCCAAAATACTGGTATAAATTAGAGCAACGTGACCTCATTCAAAGACTCAATAACGATCAAAAGGAATTGTAAGAAATAAATAAACAACTAGAAGAATTAACCATTAGCTTACGCAATCATATAGCCTCAATAGATTTTAAAGACTTTTATACAAAATGGTTATATGAGTATCATCAATTAGCTTGCCAGCATCATGATTTCGAAAAAACCATAGACTATTGGCAAACCAATCTTAGAATACTCAATACCTGCATAGGCCATTATCAAATCATCTAGCCTACACCCATTCAATGCGGAGTAAAATATTTCCAAAACTATTTTTTCAAAAGGTTTTTGAGCAAAGCAAAACAAGTTTTCAACACCTTGACAACGCATTTTCTCTATTCTAACAACCATCATTTATTTTCAGCCATCAACACTTCAAACATGTCAGTCCTTTACCACGAATACTCAAACCCATCTTCCCTATGCAGTCCCTGATCCAACTCAATTTCAAAGTTCACAATCCAACAAAATCCCTCAAGCCTCAATTCCACATCCTTCATCGTCCACTCAAATATTTTCTTCTGAGCTATCAAAACATTTTCATACATATCTCACCATGGACAATAACGACAAAGGCAAAAACCTAATCAATGACTCCAATTCCATTCAATTACCAAATTTTCCACATAAACCACTCCTATTTTATCTCCATGACCATGAACTCTGCTATACATCGTTCTATGGACCACGATACAATGAAAGTGCTATCTTCATTGATTATCAAGACTGGTATAATTCCTCTGAAATATCATTTTACAGTTATCTTAAACTCATTAAAGCTTATCAAACGCTTGTTCAAGATGTCAACAATCATCCAGTTCTCATCGTTATGCCTACTGGGTATATTAATTATTTCAAATGGTTCCGTAAACACCTTGAATATTGGACAGCTTTTGAACATCCTATTTTCAAATTTGTTTCAAAAATGTTCCCTGATGTTTATATTTGTCCAGTTGATCAAAGTCATACTCAAGTCCTCATACTATTACACTATCCATTCCAAATCGATGCTTCCTGTCTTATTCACACACCATATGGTCTACGGTGCAAATATCTAAAAGATGATTATTTCCATTTTCGCTACTAATTACTCCCTGATCAATTCATCCTTTGTCACATGGGATAATCCTTGTGCGCCAGATCCTTATGACTGTTGAGTAGATTTTCTATTCCTTGTCATTATTCAAAAAAAAAAAAAGACAAAAGAAAAAAGAAAAAGAACAAAAGACAATTACCAAAACAAAATCAAGAAAAAAGCCCGCAAAGGTCACGGCCTTTGGCAAAAGTAAGGGCCCTTATTTCCTTACATGGTTTTTGTTTTGCAGGATTCCATTCAATTCCATAATTATGCATACAAGCATTCAAGCCATCCACTTGTCCAAGTTCTATTTATTGAATGAAAGTCTACACATGATCAAAGGACAATCAATTCACTATCTACCTTGCACGACAAAGAAGAATGATTCAACAAAGATTGCTAGCAATTATTAAGGTCATTCAACGTGTCAACTTTCAATTCAATTTTGCCTGATGGCTCATCATCGTCAAAAGACATTTCAATACGGCACGTAATGACTCAACCAGTAAGTTCAACACGGCACGCAATAACTCAACCAAGCAAGTAATTATGCAAAACCATGACTCATCTCCCCAAACAGTTCATGACGTCAGAACAATCATTCAAGCCTACTGTTCACGACAGCTCATCAAACACTGTTCGGGATAGCTCATCTGCAATAATTCAAGAATAGTCCAAGGTCCATTATTACTCAGCACTTTTCCACTTTTGACGTGGCTCCAGTCTAAGTTCAACACAAAGCAACAATAATTCAAGATTGTCGGCAGCAATTATCAACACAAGACTCAATCTTTATCGTCCACTTCTTTACCTTTAATTCCATGTTGTATTCAATAAATAGGCACTCCATAACGCTGCATTAGGCAGAACCAACACTTAGAACCAACAATTAGAATCAATCACTTCTACTACTCCTCCTCCTTCTCTCAAAAACCCTTGTACTCCATCTCCCAACCTTGTATCAAGTTTATTAATTCAAATTAAAGCAAGTTTTATTCATCTCCTTTTCTCATTTCAATTCTGTTGTTTTCAAATTCGTTTTTTTTGCGTTTCAAAATTATTTTCCTGCATCATATCAATTTGCTACTCCGCTCCCCTGCATTAATCCACACTTAGGCCTTACCTATTACCCGGCCTAGGTCGATCCTGCTCGTCCACGCCGTCGCTAGCGTTGGTCAGCTGTTGGTCAGCCCCATTAAGTCCGTTGGTCAGCCCAGGTGAGGTGGTCCCGGTGGGGTGGTCCCAGTGGTCCCGTAGGATGTGCATGACTCTTAGCTAAGTGTTCCAACGTAACTCAGATGGCCTCTTGGGTTAGAGATCGTCTTAGTTTAGGTAGTAGTAAGAACTCAAATGTGGTGAACAGTAGGGAAGTTAGTTATCAAATTGATGTGTATACTTGGAAAATTCCTAAACAAAAGATAGAAACAATCTATCAAATGGGAAAATCTGATTTCAATACTGCTTTATCAATAAAAGATCATAAAGTTACTTCATCTGTAGGTTCCCCAACCTACTCAACTATGCAACCTCCATCATTTTCCTCAATAAATGTTATTCCAACACCTTTTGCAATCAACAAAGATTACTTACGTCACGATTTCAATTCAATAGAAAACAAAGTCAAAAGAGAATGGTTCCTTTCACACTTTGATTTAAAAGCTCAAGGATTCATTAGGTAAGAATGGTATTCATTCATGGAAAGACATCAAGCCAACGTTCCTTTCTTTAATTGGTGGGCTATGTTTGCCTTAGATAATAATCTTCCGGGCCCGTTCCACGTTAGCGAAATAAACACTAATATTAATTTCGCTAGGAAATGGTCCCTCTTAAATGGTCAAATACTTACTTCTTTTACTCCTCCATTACAGGAAATTGTATTAAATACCCCTGAAGGTAATAGTCCAGCAGTCTCATTCAAAATAGGTAGAAATGATCCAGAAAATAGTCAAGTAATGCTAAATGATATTAAAAAAGGTATATCATCAAAATAATTATATAAATCAAGCATTACATACAGTGTCTCAACAAGTCAATATGGTCTCTACTCAAGTTGAAGTATTTGTTAAAAAACAAGAAGTTGATTCATTGATTGAAAAATTAGAAAACTTAGACATTAATGATACCAAGAAAGATAAACCAAACTTTTTAGATGAGATTGCAAAACCTTTGTTCAAAATAAGACGTTCAAATAAATTAAAACTCCCAGATGGTAAGACTCCTTTAATTTGAAAAACAGAAGAAAATTAAAGGAGGCAGAAACTTTAACATCTAATTCCGTCAAAAGTACAGCTAATATTTTAGAAAAGGATTTAGCTCAACTAAATGATGGCTTCCAAACTATTCAAAAGTCACGTCCTAAAAGGATTACTCCAAAAAGGAAAACTGATAATACTAATACTTGCTATAAGTATGGTAAGTTAGGTCACTATGCAAAAATTTGTAACGTTAAAAAGAAATTAAAAGAGCTATATGCGGAACCTCCAAATATTCAAAGAAAATTAATTACTTTATTTAAACTCAAAGATACACCTGATCGATCAGAAAATTCGTCATCTTCCTCTAATTATGAAGACAATACTATCAATAAACTGGAAAGTGCGTCCAGCGAATATTCATCAGGCAACGAGTTCTCAAGATTATGCTATAAGTATATTAATGTCATAACTACTGATAATAGTGAAAAGGAATTTTTATTGGATTTAATTGAACAAATTCAAGACACTGAATTAAGGAAAGAGTATTTACAAAAACTCAAAGGTATATTAATAAAAGAAGATTCTTTAGAACCTCCTCATAAGGTAAGTATTAATAAAATATTTGAAACACGTAGGATTCCAAATATTTAAAACCAGTTAATATTCAAGACTTAAAGAACGAAGTTAATAGATTGAAGGAACAAATTAAGAAATTATATAAAAATTTATTACAAATAAAAGATCTTGAATTAGAAACAAGGTTACCATTCATTGAGAATAGTCCTCCTTCAGATCAACAATTTGCTTCAACTATTAATCAAATAAATTTCCAAAAATGGTATATTCATATTACTCTAAAAATTAAAGATAGTTTTGAATTCAATACTATTGCACTACTAGATAGTGGTGCAGATCAAAATTGTATTCAGGAAGGATTAATTCCCTCTATATATTATGAAAAAACAAAAGAACGACTCCATAATGCTAATGATACGGCATTACAAATTAAGTATAAATTATCTAATGCTTATATATGCAATCAGGGATTTTGTTTTAAAAACTCATTCATCTTAGTACGAGATATAGGTCAAGAAGTCATTCTTGGAACTCCTTTCATGACTCAAATCTATCCATTCAAAGTAGATCAAATTGGTGTGCATATAGAAGTTATGGGAACAATAATATCATTCAAATTTGTCACCCCTATTTATCAAAAAGAGTTATCTTTATTACAAAATTCCTTCATATTAAAACAAATTAATCTTCTTAACGAAAAGAAAAAACATATTCAATGTTTACAAAATGAAATTATTTATAAAAAAATTGAAGAAAGGTTACAACAACCCTCTATTCAAAAGCAAATACACGAACTATACGAATTGTTTAAAACTGAAGTATGCTCTGATCTTCCCAATGCTTTTTGGCAAAGAAAAACGCATATCATATCACTTCCTTATGAAAAAGATTTCTCCGAAAAAAATATTCCAACTAATGCTAGACCCATTCAAATGAATAAAGAACTCCTTGAATTCTGTAAAAAAGAAATAGAAATCTTAATAAAAAAGGGATTAATTAGACCATCTAAATCCCCTTGGAGCTGTGCAGCATTTTATGTTAACAATCAAGCAGAAAAGGAGCAAGGTGTCCCTCGTTTAGTTATTAATGATAAACCTTTAAACAAAGCATTACAATGAATCCGATATCCCATTCCTAATAAACGTGACTTACTCAATCGCTTATATGAGGCAACAATATTCTCAAAATTCGATATGAAAAGTGGGTTTTGGCATGTTCAAATTAAAGAGGAAGATAGGTATAAGACTGCATTTACCGTCCCATTCGGACATTATGAGTGGAATGTCATGCCCTTTGGCTTAAAGAACGCACCTTCGGAATTTCAAAATATTATGAATGATATTTTCAATCCTTATACTCATTTCACAATAGTATATATAGATGATGTTCTCGTCTATTCCAATAGTATTGATCAGCATTTTAAACATCTTCATACCTTTTTACACGTTATAAAACAGAATGGATTAGTTGTATCAGCACCAAAGATGAAACTATTCCAAGCCAAAATTAGATTTTTAGGACATGATATCTATCAAGGCACTATACGCCCAATCGCTAGGGCAATTGAATTTGCAGATAAATTTCCAGATGAAATCAAAGATAAAACTCAACTACAACGTTTTCTGGGTTGTCTTAATTATGTGTCTGAATTCTTCCCAAAATTAAGGCAATTTTGTGAACCTCTCTATAAAAGATTACGAAAGGATTCTCCTCCATGGTCTGAAGAGCATACTAATATTGTCAAGCTACTCAAACAAAAGGTCAAAACCTTACCATGTCTTGGAATACCCCACCCAAATGCCTTCATGATAGTCCAAACCGATGCCTTTGACATAGGCTACGGCGGTATCCTTCGACAGAGGAGACTCCCCTCTGCTTCTGTCGAACAAATAGTCCGCTACCATTCCGGCATTTGGAATGAAACTCAAAAGAATTATTCAACAATTAAAAAAGAAATTTTATCAATCATTTTATGTATCTCCAAATTTCAAGATGATTTATTTAATAAAAAATTTCTTCTTTGCATAGACTGCAAATCTGCAAAAGAAATTCTCCAAAAGGATGTTCAAAACATTGTTTCTAAACAAATATTCGCCTGCTGGCAAGCTATTTTATCTGCCTTTAATTTTGACATTGAATTTATTCAAGGAAAAGACAATTCTTTACCTGATTTTTTAACACGAGAATTTTTACAAGGATCACATCATCAGCTCTTGACACAAAACCAATCTTAGCATACTCAATACCTGCATGGGCCAAAACTATAATTTTATTCTATTACTACTAACAACTTTAATATCTTATTTTTAGCCACCACTATGAATCAAGACAATAAAAAAGAAAGAAAAATTCAAACTTCACAGCAATATGCCATGACACCTGCTACTCCAACCCAAACCCATCCTCAATATTCAATCCCAGTTACAAACCAGTTCCAAACCTTACCTTCTGCAGATTTTCCTCCATTATCTTATGCTCACGCCTCAATCAAACCTCCTTCATCTCTTACTCAAACATCTTCTTTCGATCCATCCAAATATTTCACCAAACCAATACACAATCCGGTTGCCTATACTAAATACCGAGAACCCCAATCTCTTCTTGAACTCAATAAATTAGTCAAAGCTACGTTTCTTCCAGAATGCTACCATATTCCTGATTCTCCATTCAAAACACGACAATTTTATGAACTTATCCTGGTTGATTCAAAATCTGTAGAAATAGGACACATCCCGATAAACATATACCAAATTTTATAGCGTATTCTAAATGTCGTATCCTCAAAGTTCTTACAGAAAAAGACTGGTCTACTACATATACTACCAAATCCTTTTCTGTTCCATTCAATCTGCCAGGTTATCACTATATTGATTATCAAAATGCTTGGTATGAAACATTTCTCTACCCACCATTCAATCATTCTTGGTTCATCAGTTTTGATACAAGACCTGAAATTATCTTTCCATTATGGTTTTATGAATGGTGGACTATCTATGGTAGTCTGCAAATCATATGGCCAGAAGAAGTCAAAAATTCATTTCAATTTTATTCCATCTACGCCACAAATCCTCCAGACCTCACAGAAATCCTATTCCACAAGAAATTTGGTATTCCATGGATTTTTTGTTGGTCCTTCAGTATTATACAATATTATCCACCACCGGCATCATTCTCTCTCGTCAGGGACTATAAGATCAAATGGTGGGAAAAATTTACAGTTAATAAGTTTTGTTCCTTAGACGTTGTTCAAGCAAAACTGCTGCATACGCCACAATCAATGATTCTAACCACACCCTCAACCCCTCAAAAGAAGCAAGAAAGGTCCTCAAAAGACACAGGCAAAGCTACCTCATCCAATGAGCTTAATGAACTCCAATTACTCAAGCCAGAAATCAAATTACTCAAAAAACAAAAGCAATTATTATCCTCCAAAGTGGCTTCCTCCAATTCACCCGCATCCTCGGATCATTCTGACTATGATCCATGGGGCGGTCCCTGTGCTCAAGACCCTTATGACTACTGAGTAGCTTTCTACTTCTACTCCTAGTCGATATTCAAAAAAAAAAAAAAAAGAGAGAATTACAAACACAAAAAATTACGAAAAGAGCCCGCAAAGGTCATGACCTTTGGCAAAAGTAAGGGCCCTTATTTCTTTACGTAGTTTTTGTTTTGCAGGATTCCATTCAATTCATAATCATGCATACAAGCATTCAAGCCATCCACTTGGCCAAGTTCAATTCATTGAATGATTCAAAGTCTACACATGATCAAAGGACAATCAATTCACTATCTACCTTGTACGACAAAGAAGAATGATTCAACAAAGATTGCTAGCAATGATTAAGGTTATTCAATGTGTCAACTTTCAATTCAATTTTGCCTGATGACTCATCATCATCAAAAGACATTTCAACACGGCACGCAATGACTCAACCAGCAAGTTCAACACGGGACGCAATAACTCAACCAAGCAAGTAATTATGTAAAACCATGACTCATCACCCCAAACAGTTCAAGACGTCAGAACAATCATTCAAGCCTACTGTTCACGACAGCTCATCAAACACCGTTTGGGACAGCTCATCTACAATAATTCAAGAATAGTCCAAGGTCTATTCTTACTCAGCACTGTTCCACTTTTGACGTGGCTTCAGTCCAAGTTCAACACAAAGCAACAATAATTCGAGATTGTCGGCAGCAATTATTAACACAAGATTCAATCTTTATCGCCCACTTGTTTACCTTTAATTCCGCATTGTATTCAATAAATAGACACTCCATAACGCTGCATTAGGCAGAACCAACACTTAGAACAAACAGTTAGAATCAATCACTTATACTACTCCTCCTCCTTCTCTCAAAAACCCCTGTACTCCATCTCCCAACCTTGTATCAAGTTTATTAATTCAAATCAAAGTAAGTTTTATTCATCTCCTTTTCTCATTTCAATTCTGTTGTTTTCAAATTCGTTTTTTTTGCGTTTCAAAATTATTTTCCTGCATCATATCAATTTACTACTCTGCTCCCCTGCATTAATCCACACTTAGGCCTTACCTATTACCCGGCCTAGGTCGATCCTGCTCATCCTGGTATCAGAGCCAGGTAGGTGCCCTTAGGTAGTGTCTCGCAGCCGCTAGCATTGGTCAGCTGTTGGTTAGCCCCAGTAAGTCCGTTGGTCAGCGCAGGTGAGGTGGCCCCGGTGGGGTGGTCCCAGTGGTCCCGGTAGGATGTGCATGACTCCTAGCTAAGTGTTCCAACGTAACTCAGATGGCCTCTTGGGTTAGAAATCGTCTTAGTTTAGGTAGTAGTGAGAACTCAAATGTGGTGAACAGTAGGGAAGTTAATAGTCAAATTGATGTGTATACTTGGAAAATTCCTAAACAAAAGGTAGAAACAATCTATCAAATAGGAAAATTTGATTTCAATACAGCTTTATCAATACAAGATCATGAAGAAACTTTTAGTTTAGATGAAGAATTTCAAACTATTAAGCTACTTTCATCTCAACTTAATCCAAAATGTTTATTAAAACCTACTCTAGATGAAACCATACTACTAAAAGCTGAATCAAATAATATTACTAGCTTTACTCCTAAATTATTAAAGTGGAATGAAATTACTATTCCTCAAGAATTTATAATTCAAAATACCAGGCCACTAAGAAATATTGCTCCAAAGAATATTCAACAAATCATAGAAGAGACTGATGGTAGAGTAATAATAAGATTTAATTCAACTAAAGAACGAAGTTTATCTTCAAAATCTTTAGAGAATTTAGAACTCCCTCGAACTTCATATTCAATGCCTTCTAGGCCAACTAGTTATGATTATTCAAAAGATAATCATATAGAAGACACTCAAAAGATTTATTACAAAGCTCCCATAGCTGAGCCAATAGATGAAGTTACTTCATCTGTAGGTTCTCCAACCTACTTAACTATGCAACCTCCATCATTTTTCTCAATCAATGTTATTTCAACACCTTTTGTAATCAACAAAGATTACTTACGTCAAAATTTCAATTCAATAGAAAACAAAGTCAAAAGAGAATGGTTCCTTTCACACTTTGATTTAAATGCTCAAGCATTCATTGGGTAAGAATGGTATTCATTCATGGAAAGACACCAAGTCAATATTGCTTTCTTTAATTGGTGGGCTATGTTTGCCTTAGAAAATAAACTTCTAGACCCATTCCAAGTTAAAGAAATAAACATCAATATTAATTTTGCAAAAAAATGGACCCTCTTAATTGGTCAAATACTTACTTCTTTTACCCCTCCATTACAAGAAATCGTATTAAATACCCCTGAAGGTAATATTCCAGCAGTCCCATTCAAAATAGGTAGAAATGATCCAGAAAATAGTCAAGTAACGCTAAGTGATATAAAAAAGGTATATCATCAAAATAATTATACAAATCAAGTATTACATACAGTGTCTCAACAAGTCAATATGGTCTCTACTCAAGTTGAAGCAATTGTTAAAAAACAAGAAGTTGATTCATCAACTGAACAATTAGAAAACTTAGACATTAATGATACCAAGAAGGACAAACCAAACTTTTTAGATGAGATTGCAAAACCTTTATTCAAAATAAGACGTTCAAATAAATTAGAACTTGCTAATACTCCATTAATTTCAAAAATAGAAGAAAAATTAAAGGAGGCAGAAACGTCAGCATCTCATTCAATTAAAAGTACAGTTAATATTCTAGAAAAAGATTTATCTCAACTAGATGATGATTTCCAAAATATTAATAAAATATATAAGAAGGAAATTCCCTATTACTCCAAACAAACTCCTCCAGATCTTCACCTTGAAAGTGCAAAAACAATAATTACTAAAAACTTTGCTGGTGATTCAATATATGAATGGAATATAGATGGTCTTAGTAACCATGAAATATTCATAACCCTCCAAAGAATGTTAATTGCTTATACAGCCTATTCAACTAAACATGCAACAGATTTACAAGCTTTTGATTTATTAATATCAGGATTCACTGGTATACTCAAAAATTGGTGGGAAAATTATATTCAAGAAGATGAACGTACCAAAATTAGAACTCATACTAATTCTCAAGGGTAACTAGACAATATAGAAACATTGATTTATACAATAGTTACTAATTTTCTTGGAAGTCCAAACGATATTACAGCTGCAACAGATATTCTTTTAACAAATCTAAGGTGCCCAACTCTAGAAGACTACAATTGGTACAAAGATACATTTTTAACATATCTATTAAAAAAGGAAGACTGTCGTCAATCCTATTGGAAGGAAAAATTCATTTCAGGATTACCATCCTTATTTTCTCAACGAATATTCAATAAATTGAGCGAACTCATTCGTAAAAGTCCTATTCCATTCGAACAAATTACGTTTGGTCAATTATTAAGCTTTATTAAAAAGGAAGGAATTTCTTTATGCAACGAATTAAAGTTACAAGCCAGATACTCAACAGATAATACTGCCAAGCGAAAAGAGTTAGGTTCTTTTTGTGAAGCCTTTTGTCTTCCAAAGTTAGAAGCTCCATCTGTCAAAAAATGAAGAAAAACTCAAATTAATAAGAAGAAACCATGTACTACAAGAAATCCAACTTACAAAAAATTAAGTCCTAAAAAGCCTACTCCAAAAGGAAAAGCTGATCATACTAATACTTGTTATAAGTGTGGTAAACTAGGCCACTATGCAACAAATTGTAAAGTTATAAAGAAACTCAATGAAATCTGTGCAGAAAATCCAGACATTCAAGAAAAATTAATTACCTTATTTGTACTCAAAGATACGCCTAATCAATCGGGAAATTCATCATCCTCCTCTGATTATGAAAATAATGTTATTAATGAACTAGAAAGTGACTCAAGTGAATACTCATCCGGTAATGAGTCTTCAAGATTATGCCATAAGTGTATTAATGTCATAACTACTAATAATAGTGAAAAGAAATTTTTATTAGATTTAATTGAACAAATTCAAGATACCGAATTAAGGAAAGAGTATTTACAAAAACTCAAAGGTATATTAATAAAGGAAGATTGTTTAGAACCTGCTCATATGGTAAGTATCAATAAAATATTTGAAACCTGTGAGATTCCAAATATTCTAAAGGCAGTTAATATTCAAGACTTAAAAATCAAGTTAATATATTAAAAGAACACATTAAAAATTTACACAAAGATTTATGTTCATTACAAACAAAAGATCTTGAATTAGAAACAAGGTTAACATTAATAGAAAATTGTCCTTCTTCACCGAACATTCAATCAGAAGACACTCCTACGGATCCACAATTTGTTTCAACTATTAATCAAATAAATTTCCAAAAGTGGTATATTCCTATTACTCTTAAAATTAAAGATAGTTTTGAATGCAATACTATTGCACTACTAGATAATGGTGCAGATCAAAATTATATTCAAGAAGGATTAATTCCCTCAATATATTATGAACGGACAAAAGAACGACTCCATACTATTAATGGTATGGCATTACAAGTTAAGCATAAATTATCTAATGCTTATATATGCAATCAAGGATATTGTTTCAAAAATTCATTCATTTAGCACGGGATATGAGTCAAGAAGTTATTCTTGGAACTCCTTTCCTTACTCAAATTTATCCATGTAAAGTAGATCAGATAGGTGTGCATACAGAAATTATGGAAACTACAATATCATTCAAATTTATCAATTCTATTTATCAAAACGATTTACCTTTATTACAAAATGCTTCAATAACAAAGCAAATTAATGTAATTGAATGTAATAATTCAAAATACTGGTATAAATTAGAACAACGTGACCTCATTCAACGACTCAATAATGATCAAAAGGAATTGCAAGAAATAAATAAACAACTAGAAGAATTAACCATTAGCTTACACAATCATATAGCCTCAATAGATTTTAAAGACCTTTATACAAAATGGTTACATGAGTATTATCGATTAACTTGCCAGCATCATGATTTAGAAAAAACCATAGACTATTGCAAACCAATCTTAGAATACTCAATACCTGCATAGGCCATTATCAAATCATCTAGCCTACACCCATTCAATGCGGAGTAAAATATTTCCAAAACTTCAAACATCTACTCAATACCTTGACAAAGCATTTTCTCTATTCTAACAACCATCATTTATTTTCAGCCATCAACACTTTAAACGTCTCAGTCCTTTACCATGAATACTCAAACCCATCTTCCCTGCGCAGTCCCTGATCCAACTCAATTTCAAAGTTCACAATCCAATAAAATTCCTCAAGCCTCAATTCCACATCCTTCATCGTCCACTCAAATATTTTTCTTCTGAACTATCAAAACATTTTCATACATATCTCACCATGGACAATAACGACAAAGACAAAAACATAATCAATGATGCCAATTC
>JAKOGI010003206.1:0-62538 GCA_029747015.1 Carnegiea gigantea | reverse complement strand
TAGTTTTAATTGTTAGGAGTTGTTGAAGTCTTTTGGTTGTCTTTTGCTGAGCCTATAAAAGGGGAGGGGCGTGTGAAGCTAATCATGCAGAGTTGTAAGCTTTCCCAAGTGAAATACAATTACCTTTGAGTGTGATTCTCAAAAGTATTCCAAATCCCTAGTTCTATATCTTGAATTTTGGCAAGTTCAAGTGGTGTTCCAGGTTCTCTTCCTTTTCCAATTGGAGTGATTCCTTGGCGAAGACAAGAGAATTTGCCCAAGATCAAGTCCTTGAGTGGCTCCGTGAAGGATTATCTCAAGTGCAAGGTCTTGTTTATCCCTTTGTCCTCTTTTGTTATTATTCTTCGATCCATCTCAATCTATCTTCCATATTCAGTTTTCTTTGGTTTGATTCTTGTTTGGAATTTGTTTGAGTTTGATTTGGTTCACTTACCACCCACATATACATCAATTGGTATCAGAGCCTAGGTTGCCTACTTGACCAAGCTTCGAAACCCAAACACATCACAAATCAGCCCCTACACACACTTCAAGTCCTAACCATGAGTTTTAGCATGAGCAATTAAAAAGGTGTTCTAAGTTGTCAAGGTTTGTTCATGCACTCTCGGAATAGCTCCCCAACAAGCAATTCATCACCTTGACGAATGGGAAGAAAGCCAATGAAGAAGAAAAAGACAGTTAGCTATCCATTTGTCTTAAATGGAGAATGGTCATTATCAAGAAAAATAGTGACGTTAAAATTTGATTCTACCTTCCATCTTTGACGCCTATAATGAAGTAGATAATGAGGTAAATTGGAGCCTACCTCCAAGACTTGATGAGCATGAACCTAGCCCCATTCAACCTTCCCAAAGCCCCAAATCACAAAAAGTCTTACAAAAGAACCTCTTACTCACCTCTCTTCTCCCAACCGAGTCTAAACCTAGTTTCTACCCTCCCCTTACCCTCTTTTATCAACCCCATGATCATACTGCTCTTCAAGAGATGCCCTATAATTTTTGTCCACAAAGAACCCCATTTGATAAATATGCCCTCTTGTATGAGAAGAAAAAAGAACTCCCGAGTTTGAGAACAAACTCAAAACCACCCGGGGAGTATGATGCATATTCCCATATGCATCATTTTTATTTAAGGTCAACTTCCAAGAAGAAAGTGTCAAACAAGAGCGTGCATGGGAACTCTCATATTTTCTCTTATTATGTGAGTTCAAGGACTTTAGACACCATGAAGAAGTCAAGCAAGTGGCGAAAATCTGGATAAAACTCATATTCCTTCCGAAAGAATTGGTGCCCGATTCATCCCTGCGGAAGGTAATTTTTTTTTTGTGTGCACTTTTGGCCTAACTAAAGTGGTCCCACAACTTGAGGCTCCATATGGTTTTGATGTTTGAGATCTCAGCTTTCAAACAAGCCTAATTATATTTAATTTGGACGTCATTTGGTTGGGCTAAATATTACTCAAAGAAGACATGTCCTGCTCCAGTCCAGTTCTGATATAGGTGTAATGTTCGGACCATAACTTTTGATCTGCTTATCCAAATTGAGCAAATGAGCACATTCGGGAAAATAGATTTCCAGGGCTTTCCAACAAGCCCAGAATCACCTGATTTGGACGTGTGTGCTGAGAGTTATGCTCAGTTGAAGGGGAGGCTGCTGCAAGGATTAAATGCTGGGCAAATGAAGAGACTTTGGTTACATGACATCATGGGGATGACATCATGCACGACTTGGAGTGTTCTAGATGGATGTCTTCAGCTGATTGGAAGCCTAGAATATTCTTTGTAACCTCCCCCACCCCTTTATGTTGAGTCTTTTCCATTTTCCAAGACTTTTCAATTTTCTAGTTTTAATTGCTAGGAGTTTTTAAGTCTTTTGGTTATCTTTGTTTAGCCTATAAATAGGCGGGTTATGTAGTTGCATTTGAATTCAGAGTGGTAAGCTTTCCCAAAGTGAAATACAATTACCTTTGAGTGTGATTCTCGAAAGTATTCCAAATCCCTAGTTCTATATCTTGAATTTTGGCAAGTTCAAGTGGTGTTCTAGGTTCTCTTCCTTTTCCAATTGGAGTGATTCCTTGGCGAAGACAAGAGAATTTGCCCAAGATCAAGTCCTTGAGTGGCTCCGTGAAGGATTATCTCAAGGGCAAGGTCTTGTTTATCCCTTTGTCCTCTTTTGTTATTATTCTTCGATCCATCTCAATCTATCTTCCATATTCACTTTTCTTTGGTTTGATTCTTATTTGGAATTTGTTTGAGTTTGATTTGGTTCACTTACCACCCACATATACATCAATTGGTATCAGAGCCTAGGTTGCCTACTTGACCAAGCTTCGAAACCCAAACACATCCACAAATCAGCCCCATACACACACATCAAGTCCTACCATGAGTTTTAGCATGAGCATTAAAAGGCGTTCTAAGTGTCAAGGCTTTGGTCATGCACTCTCGGACTGCCCCAACAAGGAATTCATCACCTTGATCGAATGGGAAGAAGCCATGAAGGAAGAAAAAGAAGTTAGCTATCCATTTGTCTTAAATGGAGAAGGTCATTATCAAGAAAATAGTGACGTTAACTTTGATCTCCCTCCCATCTTTGACGCCTATAATGAAGTAGATAATGAGGTAAATTGGAGCCTACCTCCAAGATTTGATGAGCATGAACCTAGCCCCATTCAACCTTTCCAAACCCCCAAATCACAAAAAGTCTTACAAAAGAACCTCTTACTCACCTCTCTTCTCCCAACCGAGTCTAACCCTAGTTTTTACCCTCCCCTTACCCTCTTTTATCAACCCCATGATCATACTGCTCTTCAAGAGATGCCCTATAATTTTTGTCCACAAAGAACCCCATTTCATAAATATGCCCTCTTGTATGAGAAGAAAAAAGAACTCCTGAGTTTGAGGACAAACTCAAAACCACCCGGGGAATATGATGCATATTCCCACATGCATCATTTTTATTTAAGGTCAACTTCCAAGGAGAAAAGTGTCAAACAAGAGCGTGCATGGGAACTCTCATATTTTCTCTTATTATGCGAGTTCAAGGACTTTAGACACCATGAAGAAGTCAAGCAAGTGGCGAAAATCTGGATAAAACTCATATTCCTTCCGGAAGAATTGGTGCCCGATTCATCCCTGCGGAAGGTAATTTTTTTTTGTGCGCACTTTTGGCCTAACTAAAGTGGTCCCACAACTTGAGGCTCCATATGGTTTTGATGTTTGAGATCTCAGATTTCAAACAAGCCTAATTATGTTTAATTTGGACGTCATTTGGTTGGGCTAAATATTACTCAAAGAAGACATGTCCTGCTCCAGTCCAGTTCTGATATAGGTGTAATGTTCGGACCATAACATTTTGATCTGCTTATCCAAATTGAGCAAATGAGCGCATTCGGGAAAATAGATTTCCAGGGCTTTCCAACAAGCCCAGAATCACCTGATTTGGACGTGTGTGCTGAGAGTTATGCTCAGTTGAAATGGAGGCTGCTGCAAGGATTAAATGCTAGGCAAATGAAGAGACTTTGGTTACATGACATCATGTGGATGACATCATGCACGACTTGGAGTGTTCTAGATGGATGTTTTCAGCTGATTGGAAGCTTAGAATATTCTTTGTAACCTCCCCCACCCCTTTATGTTGAGTCTTTTCCATTTTCCAAGCCTTTTCAATTTTCTAGTTTTAATTGCTAGGAGTTTTTAAGTCTTTTGGTTATCTTTATTTAGCCTATAAATAGGTGGGTTATGTAGTTGCATTTGAATGCAGAGTGGTAAGCTTTCCCAAAGTGAAATACAATTACCTTTGAGTGTGATTCTCAAAAGTATTTCAAATCCCTAGTTCTATATCTTGAATTTTGGCAAGTTCAAGTGGTGTTCTAGGTTCTCTTTTCTTTTCGAATTGGAGTGATTCCTTGGTGAAGACAAGAGGATTTGCCCAAGATCAAGTCCTTGAGTGGCTCCGTGAAGGATTATCTCAAGTGCAAGGTCTTGTTTATCCCTTTGTCCTCTTTTGTTATTATTCTTCGATCCATCTCAATCCATCTTCCATATTCACTTTTCTTTGGTTTGATTCTTGTTTGGAATTTGTTTGAGTTTGATTTGGTTCACTTACCACCCACATGTACATCAATTGGTATCAGAGCCTAGGTTGCCTACTTGACCAAGCTTCGAAACCCAAACACATCCACAAATCAGCCCCATACACACACATCAAGTCCTACCATGAGTTTTAGCATGAGCATTAAAAGGTGTTCTAAGTGTCAAGGTTTTGGTCATGCACTCTCGGACTGCCCCAACAAGCAATTCATCACCTTGACCGAATGGGAAGAAGCCATGAAGGAAGAAAAAGAAGTTAGCTATCCATTTGTCTTAAATGGAGAAGGTCATTATCAAGAAAATAGTGACGTTAACTTTGATCTGCCTCCCATCTTTGACGCCTATAATGAAGTAGATAATGAGGTAAATTGGAGCCTCCCTCCAAGATTTGATGAGCATGAACCTAGCCCCATTCAACCTTCCCAAACCCCCAAATCACAAAAAGTCTTACAAAAGAACCTCTTACTCACCTCTCTTATCCCAACCGAGTCTAACCCTAGTTTCTACCCTCCCCTTACCCTCTTTTATCAACCCCATGATCATACTGCTCTTCAAGAGATGCCCTATAATTTTTGTCCACAGAGAACCCCATTTCATAAATATGCCCTCTTGTATGAGAAGAAAAAAGAACTCCCGAGTTTGAGGACAAACTCAAAACCACCCGGGGAGTATGATGCATATTCCCATATGCATCATTTTTGTTTAAGGTCAACTTCCAAGAAGAAAAGTGTCAAACAAGAGCGTGCATGGGAACTTTCATATTTTCTCTTATTATGTGAGTTCAAGGACTTTAGACACCATGAAGAAGTCAAGCAAGCGGCGAAAATATGGATAAAACTCATATTCCTTCCGGAAGAATTGGTGCCCGATTCATCCCTGCGGAAGGTAATTTTTTTTTTGTGTGCACTTTTGGCCTAACTAAAGTGGTCCCACAACTTGAGGCTCCATATGGTTTTGATGTTTGAGATCTCAGCTTTCAAACAAGCCTAATTATGTTTAATTTGGACGTCATTTGGTTGGGCTAAATATTACTCAAAGAAGACATGTCCTGCTCCAGTCCAGTTCTGATATAGGTGTAATGTTCGGACCATAACTTTTGATCTACTTATCCAAATTGAGAAAATGAGCCCATTCGGGAAAATAGATTTCCAGGGCTTGCCAACGAGCCCAGAATCACCTGATTTGGACGTGTGTGCTGAGAGTTATGCTCAGTTGAAGTGGAGGCTGCTGTAAGGATTAAATGCTGGGCAAATGAAGAGACTTTGGTTACATGACATCATGTGGATGACATCATGCTCGACTTGGAGTGTTCTAGATGGATGTCTTCAGCTGATTGGAAGCCTAGAATATTCTTTGTAACCTCCCCCACCCTTTATGTTGAGTCTTTTCCATTTTCCAAGCCTTTTCAATTTTCTAGTTTTAATTGCTGGGAGTTTTTAAGTCTTTTGGTTATCTTTGTTTAGCCTATAAATAGGTGGGTTATGTAGTTGCATTTGAATGCAGAGTGGCAAGCTTTCCCAAAGTGAAATACAATTACCTTTGAGTGTGATTCTCAAAAGTATTCCAAATCCTTAGTTCTATAATCTTGAATTTTGGCAAGTTCAAGTGGTGTTCTAGTTCTCTTCCTTTTCAATTGGGTAGGCTTCCTTGGCGAAGACCAGAGAATTTTGCCCAAGATCAAGCCTTGAGTGCTCCGTGAAGGATGATCTCAAGTGCAAGGTCTTGTTTATCCCTTTGTCCTCTTTTGTTATTATTCTTCGATCCATCTCAATCTATCTTCCATATTCACTTTTCTTTGGTTTGATTCTTGTTTGGAATTTGTTTGAGTTTGATTTGGTTCACTTACCACCCACATATACATCAATTGGTATCAGAGCCTAGGTGGCCTACTTGACCAAGCTTCGAAACCCAAACACATCCACAAATCAGCCCCATACACATCAAGTGCTACAATGAGTTCTAGCATGAGCATTAAAAGGTGTTCTAAGTGTCAAGGCTTTGGTCATGCACTCTCGGACTGCCCCAACAAGGAATTCATCACCTTGACCGAATGGGAAGAAGCCATGAAAGAAGAAAAAGAAGTTAGCTATCCATTTGTCTTAAATGGAGAAGGTCATTATCAAGAAAATAGTGACGTTAACTTTGATCTACCTCCCATCTTTGACGCCTATAATGAAGTAGATAATGAGATAAATTGGAGCCTACCTCCAAGATTTGATGAGCATAAACCTAGCCCCATTCAACCTTCCCAAACCCCCAAATCACAAAAAGTCTTACAAAAGAACCTCTTACTCACCTCTCTTCTCCCAACCGAGTCTAACCCTAGTTTTTACCCTCCCCTTACCCTCTTTTATCAACCCCATGATCATACTGCTCTTCAAGAGATGCCCTATAATTTTTGTCCACAAAGAACCCCATTTCATAAATATACCCTCTTGCATGAGAAGAAAAAAGAACTCCCGAGTTTGAGGACAAACTCAAAACCACCCGGGGAGTATGATGCATATTCCCATATGCATCATTTTTATTTAAGGTTAACTTCCAAGGGGAAAAGTGTCAAACAAGAGCGTGCATGGGAACTCTCATATTTTCTCTTATTATGTGAGTTCAAGGACTTTAGACACCATGAAGAAGTCAAACAAGTGGCGAAAATCTGGATAAAACTCATATTCCTTCCGGAAGAATTGGTGCCCGATTCATCCCTGCAGAAGGTAATTTTTTTTTTTTTGTGCACTTTTGGCCTAACTAAAGTGGTCCCACAACTTGAGGCTCCATATGGTTTTGATGTTTGAGATCTCAGCTTTCAAACAAGCCTAATTATGTTTAATTTGGACGTCATTTGGTTGGGCTAAATATTGCTCAAAGAAGACATGTCCTGCTCCAGTCCAGTTCTGATATAGGTGTAATGTTCGGACCATAACTTTTTGATCTGCTTATCCAAATTGAGCAAATGAGCGCATTCTGGAAAATAGATTTCCAGGGCTTTCCAACAAGCCCAGAATCACCTGATTTAGACGTGTGTGCTGAGAGTTATGCTCAGTTGAAGTGGAGGCTGCTGCAAGGATTAAATGCTGGGCAAATGAAGAGACTTTGGTTACATGACATCATGTGGATGACATCATGCACGACTTAGAGTATTCTAGATGGATGTCTTCAGCTGATTGGAAGCCTAGAATATTCTTTGTAACCTCCCCCACCCCTTTATGTTGAGTCTTTTCCATTTTCCAAGCCTTTTCAATTTTCTAGTTTTAATTGCTAGGATTTTTTAAGTCTTTTGGTTATCTTTGTTTAGCCTATAAATAGGTGGGTTATGTAGTTGCATTTGAATTCAGAGTGGTAAGCTTTCCCAAAGTGAAATACAATTACCTTTGAGTGTGATTCTCGAAAGTATTCCAAATCCTTAGTTCTATATCTTGAATTTTGGCAAGTTCAAGTGGTGTTCTAGGTTCTCTTCCTTTTCCAATTGGAGTGATTCCTTGGTGAAGACAAGAGAATTTGCTCAAGATCAAGTCCTTGAGTGGCTCCGTGAAGGATTATCTCAAGTGCAAGGTCTTGCTTATCCCTTTGTCCTCTTTTGTTATTATTCTTCGATCCATCTCAATCTATCTTCCATATTCACTTTTCTTTGGTTTGATTCTTGTTTGGAATTTGTTTGAGTTTGATTTGGTTCGCTTACCACCCACATATACATCAATTGGTATCAGAGCCTAGGTTGCCTACTTGACCAAGCTTCGAAACCCAAACACATCCACAAATCAGCCCCATACACACACATCAAGTCCTACCATGAGTTTTAGCATGAGCATTAAAAGGTGTTCTAAGTGTCAAGGTTTTGGTCATGCACTCTCGGACTGCCCCAACAAGGAATTCATCACCTTGACCGAATGGGAGGAAGCCATGAAGGAAGAAAAAGAAGTTAGCTATCCATTTGTCTTAAATGGAGAAGGTCATTATCAAGAAAATAGTGACGTTAACTTTGATCCACCTCCCATCTTTGACGCCTATAATGAAGTAGATAATGAGGTAAATTGGAGCCTACCTCCAAGATTTGATGAGCATGAACCTAGCCCCATTCAACCTTCCAAAACCCTCAAATCACAAAAAGTCTTACAAAAGAACCTCTTACTCACCTCTCTTCTCCCAACCGAGTCTAACCCTAGTTTCTACCCTCCCCTTACCCTCTTTTATCAACCCCATGATCATACTGCTCTTCAAGAGATGCCCTATAATTTTTGTCCACAAAGAACCCCATTCCATAAATATGCCCTCTTGTATGAGAAGAAAAAAGAACTCCCGAGTTTGAGGACAAACTCAAAACCACCCGAGGAGTATGATGCATATTCCCATATGCATCATTTTTATTTAAGGTCAACTTCCAAGAAGAAAAGTGTCAAACAAGAGCGTGCATGGGAACTTTCATATTTTCTCTTATTATGTGAGTTCAAGGACTTTAGACACCATGAAGAAGTATTAATGTTTAAGCTTTGTTTATGAGTAGATTAATGTATAATAAGTATTAATAATGTTTTACTTCATGTTTAGAATGTATTAGACTAGTTTAAGCAAGCTTGTATTTTAAATTAGCACAAATCAGCTTGTTTAGCTCTTAATACCTTTCCTCCTTACGAGGGAAAGGTGAGGTGTGTGCTTGTGTGGCTGCTAGCTTGCTTATTTAAAGGCACACGGCCCCCCCTTGTAACATATATCAGATTTGAGTTAACAAACCTCTTTGAGAGCTTTGTGCTTTCATGCCTTAGTGCAACCAAATTCCAACTTGCTTATCCTTAATCTAGTCAATTAAGGTGGTGATCAAGAAGGTTTTAATCGTGAATTAAGTGGTGTTTCTGTATCTTAATCCAAGGTTAAAGACTCTAAACTTAAGTTTGGTGTGATATCTGTATCCAAACATTGAGTTTAGCCTATCCTATCCTTGTTTCAACTACACAAATTCTAAGTGAAGTTATTAGCTTGAATGTTCAACTTGATTTCTTTCACTTAGTGAATTCTTCATATCCCTCATCTATCCACTCCATTTACCTTCATTTATATCCATTTCCACGGTTCCTACCTCTCCAAAAGACTTGTATTCAAACCAAACTTCAAAAGCATTCAAACCGTGCAAAGTGGGAAATCCTAGTCTTTGTGGGCAGAAAAGCGGCACGGCCACCCCATGCCACCAAACCCGATCGTGCTTCCCCATGTCGTGTTGCTTTCACTTGTTTGCTTCATGTTCTTGGTGAATCATAGCTTGGTTTCATCCTTTCCTTGATATATCCATCACAACCGGCATATCTCATCACATTTTCCTTGAGTTTTCCTTGATTGTATCCTCCCTTGGCTTGTAAGCTTTCACTCTTAATTTGAGTTTTAGCTTGAACCATCGGCAGGTCCATCATATTTGGTATCAGAGCAAGTTCAGAACTTGGCCTGAAATCCACGCCATCCACACGCCCAAAGCTCCTCAAAACACAAATCCAAATTCATTCCCTCAAAACCCCCACTTTCGCAAATGAGAATTGGGAAAGATATGTCCCTTAGAAAAATTTTCAAACTACAAAAAGAGCTTGAAGCATTTGACCTCAGAACACAAGAAATAAACTGGGAAATGCAACAACAAGAAAGAGAACTTAATCTACTCACCCTCTGGTTTGAGGAAAGAAGGAAATCCAATCAGCCCTTTGTTTCACCAGAAATAGATCAAAGTCATAAAGTTAATGAGGTTACCACCAACTTACCTTCTAAGTTTGATGAACATGAAGATGAACAAGAGGAAATCAAGGAGGAAGAAAAGGAGGATCGAGAAGAGAAAGATGGGAATACATTTGAAGAGAAAAAGCTTGAGGCGGAAGAAGGTGAAATACTCACCTTAGTCACCCACCATCCACCAAAAGAGAAGAACCATCCTAACCATCTTTTCATTCCTTTTGGTGAACCATCAAAACTTTCACCCACTCCACCCCCACCCAAAGCACTCAAACAAACCTTCTGTCAAGAGCATTCAAGGCCATTACTTACAACTCCTAATCTTGAATTAAGAGTAAGTGAGGAAGTGGTTCATGACATGTTTAAAGAGTCCCCCATATACAACATCCAAATCAGCAATGGACATGAAGAGAAGAGAGCCTCCAAGATCAATGAATGGTTGATTCTGTTTCAGCCATACAATGAATGATGGAGTCCTACCAAGCCAAGACCTTGCTCCAGATGAGACAAGTCCAAGTCGGCCAAGAACAAGGTCCCAAACCAAGAAGATGGCTCACCTTTGGCAAGAAGCTGAGACTAGCACAACCGGCCTGCACAAGCCCGGTTTTGTGCATCTGATTTCTTAAGCCATTTCATGGCTTAAGGCCAATATTTTTGCATTTTTGGATTCCTCAGGAAGTTAACTTTCAAGTCCAAGCATTGAATTCAAGTCATGCTACAAGAGGATTAAAGATCAAAGGCGTTTTTCCCAACCGGCCAGAATTAGTCCAATTCTGCACGGTTAAAAGTTTGCATGTGATTACCTTACTTAATCCATGTTTAGCCTTGATTTCTTAAATGAGGGGGTTTATATACACCTTTTAACTTTCTCCCCCACGTTTAAAACCCAAGCCATATCTTTTTTGCTTTGGGTAAACTTGGCCTGAAAACCGAGTGTAAAACTGCCCATTGCGCACGGTTTGGAGGCACGGCTAAGCAAACCCTTTCCGGTGGGTTTCCTTACTATCAACTGAGTTGGCACACCTCCCAAGGCTGGGCACACACCCCAAGGCAATCATCATCAGCTACAAGCTTGGAAAGAACGGCCAATGAGAAGGAAGAGACAAGGAAAGATGTCCCTTGAATGCCATTGGCCAGCCGCAAAGGGGATTGCCACTTTTCGGCTACTCACATGTCTACTTGCTGCCTTTGAACGCTGATTAAGCTTAGGGACAAGTTGATTATGTTGTAATGATCATTTGTCTTGTTTTCCTTGAAGGTTTAAGTGTGTTTTGATTAGTCTTAAGCATGCTTGAAGCCAATTAGCTCTAACCGTGGCAATTAGAGCTAGTTAATCCCTTTCCCTCCTAGGAAGGAAAAGTGAGGTGCTTGCTAGCTTGCTTAGCTTGGTCATTTTGCTGCTTATGTAAGGCCTCTCATGGCAAAAAAGGAGGGGGGAACTTCAGTTTTTAGTAAAAGAAAATCATAGAGAGCTTGTGAGCTTTCTCTTCAAAACTCTTGCTTGCTTATCTTAGTTTAGGCCAAACTAAGTGCTGTTCAAGTGAGTCTTAATCTTGATTGAGTGGTGATTCTGTATCTTAATCAAGCTTAAGGGCCCTAAACTCAAAGATTAGTGGTGTTTCTGTATCTAATGCTCGAGTTTAGTTCTATCCTAAATCACTTGATTAGCTTGAATCTTCAAGTTGATCTTCTTCGTTCTTCGTGTTCTTCATTTATCACCTTCAATACTTGAATGTTCTTCAAGTCATTCCATTAAACCACCTACCATACTCCCATTCCCCCCTTTCAATACTACTCCTTCTACCTTTCCCCTCATAGAATCAAGTCCAAACAAAGCTCATTGCATTAGAATAGGCTTTGCTCTCAAAGACATTCAAAACCGTGAAGATTCATCCAAGGCAAGCTTATCACAGTCCACGCACGGTTCAACGCACGCCCGTGCGTATCCTGCAATTTGCAACCCGACGCTGCACACGGTTGGACGCACGACCGTGCGTCTTCCCTTCTCGAATTGTCTTTCTTTTGATGTGAGGTTGCTTGGGTTGTCCCTACCCTTGGCCTTTACATCAATGAATCAAGAAGAGGAGGTAATTACCTAAATTGATTTGAGGACAAATCTTTTTAACAAGGGGAGGATGATGGAGATCCCTCCATGCCCTTTGATTTAAAGAATCAAATCAAAGCTAGGTAATTTTATTTTGGTGATTAAAGGATGAATGATTCATCCTTGTTTTGTTTAAGAACCTAAAACAGCAGGTCAGGTTTGTTTTCACAGCAAACCCGGTTTTTGAGAGGTTAATTACGTCAAACCCTTTAAGGTTTAAGTCCAATATTTTGCATTGGGATTAAAGTTCAAGAAGTCAGATTTGCAACAAAAAACGTTTCATCCCATTTGGACTTCATTTGCCCTCTCAAATTAGCTAATAAACCCAAGATGTACAAACTGTCCAGCAGGGTCAGAAAGTATCCGGTTTTGTTCTTTTCATTTCTTAAGCTATATTTTGGTATAAGTCTTGTATTTTTACATATTTTGGGTCCCCAAGATGTTAGCTATGTGGGGCAAGTGATAAAAGCAAGTTAAGTCAAGTGGAAGATGAAGAACCAGGTCAATCTTCCAAACCGTGCAGACTGAGACTCAGTTCAGACCAGCCCAGCCATTTTGATATTTTCATCAGGAAAATGAACTCCAAATTGAGTAATTCCACTTGGAGCTGTTAGAGGACTTCTTAGAGCTTTCCAACCATGTGTGGCAAGACAAGTTATGACCACGTTTGCCCTGGGAAACGTGGCCTGCAATCAGACCCTGCATTCTGCCAGCACAACCCGGTTTAAGCATGAGGTGTTTTTCTTTCTCAAGTGGGTTTTCCCAGCTGCTTGGTTGCTTGCCTACATCACACCACGTCCAAGGCTTGCTAGAAACACAATAATTTGCTGCTGAGAAGGCTTTGAAATGTGTGAACCAATGAGAAAACTGAGAAAACAGCACCATGCAATCTGATTGGTGAGCCGAAAAGGGGAAGGCACTTTACGGCTGTCCAATAGGAATTCAGCAAGAAAATCAGCATGTTTAAGCTTTGTTTATGAGTAGAGTAATGTATAATAAGTATTAATAATGTTTTACTTCATGTTTAGAATGTATTAGACTAGTTTAAGCAACCTTGTATTTTAGATTAGCACAAATCAGCTTGTTTAGCTCTTAATACCTTTCCTCCTTAGGAGGGAAAGGTGAGGTGTGTGCTTGTGTGGCTGCTAGCTTGCTTATTTAAAGGCACACAGCCCCCCCTTGTAACATATATCAGATTTGAGTTAACAAACCTCTTTGAGAGCTTTGTGCTCTCATGCCTTAGTGCAACCAAATTCCAACTTGCTTATCCTTAATCTAGTCAATTAAGGTGGTGATCAAGTAGGTTTTAATCTTGAATTAAGTGGTGTTTCTGTATCTTAATCCAAGGTTAAAGACTCTAAACTTAAGTTTGGTGGTGATATCTGTATCCTAACATTGAGTTTAGCCTATCCTATCCTAGTTTCAACTACACAAATTCTAAGTGAAGTTATTAGCTTGAATGTTCAACTTGGTTTCTTTCACTTAGTGTATTCTTCATATCCCCTCATCTATCCACTCCATTTACTTCCATTTATATCCATTTCCACGGTTCCTACCTCTCCAAACTTCAAAAGCATTCAAACCAAACTTCAAAAGCATTCAAACCGTGCAAAGTGGGAAATCCTAGTCTTTGTGGGCAGAAAAGTGGCACGGCCACCCCATGCCACCAAGCACGACCGTGCCTCCCCATGCCGTGTTGCTTTCACTTGTTTGCTTCATGTTCTTGGTGAATCATAGCTTGGTTTCATCCTTTCCTTGATATATCCATCACAACCAGCATATCTCATCACATTTTCGTTAAGCTTTCCTTGATTGTATCCTCCCTTGGCTTGTAAGCTTTCACTCTTAATTTGAGTTTTAGCTTGAACCATCGGCAAGTACATCATATTTGGTATCAGAGCAAGTTCAGAACTTGGCCTGAAACCCACGCTATCCACACACCCAAAGCTCCTCACAACACAAATCCAAATTCATTCCCTCAAATCACCCACTTTTCACAATGAGAATTGGGAAAGATATGTCCCTTAGAAAAATCCTCAAACTACAAAAAGAGCTTGAAGCATTTGACCTCAGAACACAAGAAATAAACTGGGAAATGCAACAACAAGAAAGAGAACTTAATCTACTCACCCTCTGGTTTGAGGAAAGAAGGAAATCCAATCAGCCCTTTGTTTCATCAGAAATAGATCAAAGTCATAAAGCTAATGAGGTTAACACCAACTTACCTCCTAAGTTTGATGAACATGAAGATGAACAAGAGGAAATCAAGGAGGAAGAAAAGAAGGATCGAGAAGAGAAAGATGGGAATACATTTGAAGAGAAAAAGCTTGAGGCGGAAGAAGGTGAAATACTCACCTTAGTCCCCCACCATCCACCAAAAGACAAGAACCATCATAACCATCTTTTCATTCCTTTTGGTGAACCATCAAAACTTTCACCCACTCCACCCCCACCCAAAGCACTCAAACAAACCTTCTGTCAAAAGCATTCAAGGCCATTACTTACAACTCCTAATCTTGAATTAAGAGTAAGTGAAGAAGTGGTTCATGACATGTTTAAAGAGTCCCCCATATACAACATCCAAATCAGCAAGGGACATGAAGAGAAGAGAGCCTCCAAGATCAAAGGCAACTTATTCGAATGGTTGATTCTGTTTCAGCCATACAATGAATCAAGAAGAGGAGGTAATTACCTAAATTGATTTGAGGACAAATGTTTTTAACAAGGGGAGGATGATGGAGATCCCTCCATGCCCTTTGATTTAAAAAATCAAATCAAGCTAGGAAATTTCATTTTGGTGATTAAAGGGTGAATAATTCATCCTTGTTTTGTTTAAGGACCTAAAACAGCAGGTCAGGTTTGTTTTTAGCAGCAAATCCGGTTTTGAGAGGTTAATTACGTCAAACCCTTTAAGGTTTAAGTCCAATATTTTGCATTGGGATTAAAGTTCAAGAAGTCAGCTTTGCAACAAAAAAAGTTTCATCCCATTTGAACTTCATTTGCCCTCTCAAATTAGCTAATAAACCCAAGATATACAAACTGTCCAGCAGGGGCAGAAAGTATCCGGTTTTGTTCTTTTCATTTCTTAAGCTATATTTTGGTATAAGTCTTGTATTTTTACATATTTTGGGTCCCCAAGATGTTAGCTATGTGGTCCAAGTGATAAAAGCAAGTTAAGTCAAGTGGAAGATGAAGAACCAGGTCAATCTTCGAAACCGTGCAGACTGAGACTCAGTTCAGACCAGCCTAGCCATTTTGATATTTTCATCAGGCAAATGAACTCCAAATTGAGTAATTCCACTTGGCACTGTTAGAGGACTTCTTAAGCTTTCCAACCATGTGTGGCAAGACAAGTTATGACCACGTTTGCCCTGGCAAACGTGGCCTGCAATCCGACCCTGCATTCTGCCAGCACAACCCGGTTTAAGCATGAGGTGTTTTTCCTTCTCAAGTGGGTTTTCCTAGCTGCTTGGTTGCTTGCCTATATCACATCACGTCCAAGGCTTGCTAGAAACACAATAATTTGCTGCTGAGAAGGCTTTGAAATGTGTGAACCAATGAGAAAACAAAGGAGGAAACAGCACCATGCAATCTGATTGGTGAGCCGAAAAGGGGAAGGCACTTTACGGCTGTCCAATAGGAATTCAGCAAGCAAATCAGCATGTTTAAGCTTGGTTTATGAGCAGATTAATGTATAATAAGTATTAATAATGTTTTACTTCATGTTTAGAATGTATTAGACTAGTTTAAGCAAGCTTGTATTTTAGATTAGCACAAATCAGCTTGTTTAGCTCTTAATTCCTTTCCTCCTTAGGAGGGAAAGGTGAGGTGTGTGCTTGTGTGGCTGCTAGCTTGCTTATTTAAAGGCACACGGCCCCCCCTTGTAACATATATCAGATTTGAGTTAACAAACCTCTTTGAGAGCTTTGTACTTTCATGCCTTAGTGCAACCAAATTCCAACTTGCTTATCCTTAATCTAGTCAATTAAGGTGGTGATCAAGAAGGTTTTAATCGTGAATTAAGTGGTGTTTCTGTATCTTAATCCAAGGTTAAAGACTCTAAACTTAAGTTTGGTGGTGATATCTGTATCCAAACATTGAGTTTAGCCTATCCTATCCTAGTTTCAACTACACAAATTCTAAGTGAAGTTATTAGCTTGAATGTTCAACTTGATTTCTTTCACTTAGTGTATTCTTCATATCCCCTCATCTATCCACTCCATTTACTTCCATTTATATCCATTTCCACGGTTCCTACCTCTCCAAAAGACTTGTATTCAAACCAAACTTCAAAAGCATTCAAACCGTGCAAAGTGGGAAATCCTAGTCTTTGTGGGCAGAAAAGTGGCACGACCACCCCATGCCACCAAGCACGACCGTGCCTCCCCATGCCGTGTTGCTTTCACTTGTTTGCTTCATGTTCTTGGTGAATCATAGCTTGGTTTCATCCTTTCCTTGATATATCCATCACAACCAGCATATCTCATCACATTTTCGTTGAGCTTTTCCTTGATTGTATCCTGATGTATCCTCAAGGGGGGGTAGCCAAGGTAAAGCCAAATCAGAATGCACAGGCACAAACTTTCAGCTTCCTTTGTAACACAAGGCTCAAAGTGGATAGTTTTTGTGAATAGAACCGAAACTAGCACCTCACTTGGATACAGAAACACCACCAAGTTTAGTACTAGGGCCCTTAACAACTCCTTGGATACAGAAACACCACCAAAGGGAGGTTAAGACTCTTGCTAGATCACCACCCTACCCGGCCAAAGATAGAGATAAGCTAGAAGAGAGTTTGGGAGTTCAAAGGAGCAAAGCTCAACTTCAATCTATTTTCTCAACATGATGGTCGGCCAAAGGGCCTTGGGGGGGCTTAAATACAAAGCTTCCTAGTACAAAACATAGGCCTTAGACTACCTTACAAGCTAAACTAGGCAAAAACCTGAAAATCAAAACAACACCAAAAACGGTTAGATTAAACCGTGGCTTGACACATCCTCATTGTTGATCTTGAGGCTTAGGTGTCGACCTTGGGAGCTTGGGAGACCTCAATTAGCAGCTTGGCACCCTAATCAAGTCATTTGCAAGTGGATTAAACCTTGATAAGAGCAAAAAGCACCTCAAAAAGAACAATGTGCAGCTGCTGCCTTTACCCGGGTAAAAGGGAGTTTCTTCCCTTAATTTGCTGGTTAATAGCTCCACAAGTGTGTAATTTGGCTGAGTTTTTTTATGGCCGCTTGATAATATTTTTAATATGCTTTCAAGCCATAAAAGTTTCAGTCCAAATGGAGGAGCTTTGGGCGTCCAAACAGACCCATTTCCAGAACTGGGCAGAACTAAAATAGTTTTGAGCACTTGACTTCAACAGCTGATTTGAGGTAGCAAATGACCTCCAAATGACTTGCAATTTGTCTTATTGGAAAGAACACATATTAAACTTAAAGTTAGGCCTCCTGCATCCCAATCATATCCATTGGAAGGTCATGTAAAACGGTGAACAAAACCGGGTTTGTTCACAGGCCGAAAACAGGATGAAGGCTGAAAATGACTAAAGCAAACTAGGCATGTTTTTTGCACTTTAGCCATTGATTCTGATTGTTTTGGAGCACCTTGAGGGTAGGTATTCATGGTCGTGGATGGATCTCCATCATCCTCCCCTTGTTGAGGAGAATTTGCCCGCAAATTGTCCTTGAACTCATGGTGTGAGACCTTTAGAAGTAGCTCTTTAGTGGTGAGGAGTAAGCTCGAATGCTCTTGGTTCCTTTGGGGCTTAATTTTGTGGAGTTGGGATGGGCTTAAGGGGGCAAGGGTGATCTTCTTCCCATCCTTTGGAAAGGTATAAGTATTCAAATAGCCATCATGCATCACCTTTCGGTCAAACAACCATGGCCTTCCTAACAAAAGATGACATGCATCCATGGGGATGATGTCGCACCACAACTCATCTTGGTAACTTTTACCAATGGAAAATGAAATCAAGCACCTCGAATTTACTTGCAATCCTTTACCTTGATTGAGCCATTGGATGTTGTAAGGATGGGGGTGAGCCGAGGCTTGGAGGGTGAGTTTCTCCACCATGCTAAGTGAGGCCACGTTCGCACAACTACCACCATCAATAATCACGGAGCACACTTGGCCATGGACCGTGCATCTTGTGTGAAATAGGTCTTCCCTTTGGTCCTCCTTGTCTCCTTTATGGCTACTCAAGGCTCTCCTCAACACAAGTAACTCTCCTTCGTCCGCCTCCTCCACGACCTCCTCCATGAAATACACCTCCTTGTCCTCCTCCTCCTTTTTCTCCTTAGTCGCTTCCCATTCGGCCAAGGAGATGACTCTCCTATTTGGACATTCCGAGGCTATGTGGCCTAGACCTTGACACTTAAAACATCTTTTTGTGTTCAAGGTTGTGGGTTTTGGACGGTTTGGAAGGGTTAGGCTCTTTTGAGGAGCTTGGTTCTTTTGTGTAGTGGAAGGGGTTGGAACCGTGGGTTTAGAAGGTGGGGAAGAGCTCCCCTTGTTGAAGGGTTGGCTCTCGGGAAAGGGTTTGAGAGGTTCTCTTTTGAGGAGCTTGGATTTTCTTTGTTATTCCACTTTATGGGCTAAGAGACACACTTCATCAAAGGTAGTATATTGTTGCAATTATACCACATGAGCATATTTAGGATCTAACCCTCCCAAATACCTCACTATGGTTTGCTCTTCGGGCTCCCTCAAGTCACACTTGATCAACAATTTCTCAAACTCCCTAGTATACTCCTCAACACTCATGTTACCTTGGACAAGGTTGTGAAGTTGGGAGTAGTTATCTTGTAGGTAAGATGGGGGTAAGAAACGGGCTTTAAGTTTGGCTCTCATTTTCTCCCATGTTCGAATCTTTCCCTTTCCTTGCCTAGCTCTTTCGGCACATAAGTTAGACCACCAAAGAGAAGCATACTTACGGAGTCTAATGGCAACAAGCTTCACTTTCTTTTCCTCCGGGATCTCCTTGTAGTCAAAAATCCTCTCTACGGTTTGAAGCCATTCCAAAAACTCGTCGGGGTCAAGCTTCCCTTCGAACTCCGGGATCTCTACCTTGATGTCTCCATGGTGTGAGGTTGCTTTCCTTCCTCTCCTCATTCTTCCACAGGCCTCTTCTTCACTTGATGAGCTTGAGTGTGTGGCCGCTCTCATTTCTTGCTCGGAATCGGAGGAGTTAGAAGATCGGGAACTCCTAATCTCCTTGTGCTTTTGCTTCAAGGATTCTCCGAGTTGTCGCTTCAAGTAGTCATTTTGACCTTTGACCTCTTCGTTTTGTTGCCTCAAGGCCTCATAGTTCTTCATGAGGGCCTCAAACTTCTCTTCCAAGGTCGTACTAGTAGTACTCATGTTGAAATATGATGGAACCTCACGGACAGGATGTGGCACGGGCGTGCCTGGTGGCACGGTGTGACCGTGCTGAAGTTCTGGATGTGGGTGAAGATGAAATGTGGCTGGGAAAGGCAAGTGGCACAGTCGTGCTTCTTGGCACGGGGGGACCGTGCTGAAGTTCTGTCCAGTGAAAAATGTGGGCACAGTTTTGATGTTTTTGTGGGGAAATGTGTTTGGGTGTTTGGAAGGGTGTTGGGCAGCAAGCTTAGGCCTAGGGAAGCCTTAGCTCTGATACCAAATATGATGTATCCTCAAGGGGGGGTAGCCAAAGCAAGCCAAATCTGAATGCAAAGAGAACAAATGGATTCAAGCTTCCTTTGTAAACACAAGCTCAAAGTAGGATAGTTTTGTGAATAGAACCGAAACTAGCACCTCACTTGGATACAGAAACACCACCAAGTTTAGTACTAGGGCCCTTAACAACTCATTGGATACAGAAACACCACCAAAGAGAGGTTAAGACTCTTGCTAGATCACCACCCTACCCGGCCAAAGATAGAGATAAGCTAGAAGAGAGTTTGGGAGTTCAAAGGAGCAAAGCTCAACTTCAATCTATTCTCTCAACATGATCGCCGGCCAAAGGGCCTTGGGGGGCCTTAAATACAAAGCTTCCTAATACAAAACATAGGCTCTAGACTACCTTACAAGCTAAACTAGGCAAAAACCTGAAAATCAAAACAACACCAAAAACGGTTAGATTAAACCGTGGCTTGAGACATCTTCATTGTTGATCTTGAGGCTTAGGTGTCGACCTTGGGAGCTTGGGGGACCTCAATCAGCAGCTTGGCACTCTAATCAAGTCATTTGCAAGTGGATTAAACCTTGATAAGAGCAAAAATCACCTCAAAAAGAACAATATGCAGCTGCTGCCTTTACCCGGGTAAAAGGGAGTTTCTTCCCTTAATTTGTTGGTTAATAGCTCCACAAGTGTGTAATTTGGCTGAGTTTTTTTATGGCCACTTGATAATATTTTTAATATGCTTTCAAGCCATAAAAGTTTTAGTCCAAATGGAGGAGCTTTGGGCGTCCAAACAGACCCATTTCCAGAACTGGGCAGAACTGAAACAGTTTTGAGCACTTGACTTCAACAGCTGATTTGAGATAGCAAATGACCTCCAAATGACTTGCAATTGGTCTTATTGGAAAGAACACATCTTAAACTTAAAGTTAGGCCTCCTGCATCCCAATCATATCCATTGGAAGGTCATGTAAAAAGTTGTACAAAACCGGGTTTGTTCACAGGCCGAAAACAGGATGAAGGCTGAAAATGACTAAGGCAAACTAGGCATGTTTTTTGCACTTTAGCCATTGATTCTGATTGTTTTGGAGCACCTTGAGGGTAGGTATTCATGGTCATGGATGGATCTCCATCATATCTGATGTATATGAGGGTGGCAAGTGAACCAAATCAAACTCCAACTCAAAATAAGCCAAATTGGGAAGAGAAATGAAAGATGGATGAGATGGATGAAGAATTTCAGTACACAAGAAAAAAGAATAGAACAAGATCTTGTAATTGAGATAATCCTTCACGAAGCCACTCAATGACTTGACCTTGGGCTAATTCTCTTGTCTTAGCCAAGGAATCACTCCAATTGAAGAAGGAAGAGAACCTAGAACACCACTTGAATTTGCCACAATTCAAGATATAGAACTAGGAATTTAGTTGCACTTTTGAGAAACACACTCAAAGTACTTGTATTACTTTGGAAATTTCTTACAATGCTGAATGATTAGCTTCACATGCCCCTCCCCTTTTATAGACTCAGCAAAAGACAATCAAAAGACTCAAATAACTCCTAACAATTAAAACTAGCTAATGAAAAGTCTAAGAAAAATGAAAAGACACATCATAAAAGGCGGTGGGGGAGGTTACAAGGAATATTCTAGGATTTTTGCAGCTGATTACATCAATCTAGAAGCATCTAAAACGTGCACAATATCAGCCACATAAGTATATGTAATCGAAGACTCTTCATATTCCCAGCATTAATCCTTGCAACTGCCTCAATTTCAACAGAGCATAACTTCCAGAATACTCGGCCAAATCACACGTTCTTGGGCTTGTTAGAAAGCCCTGGAAGTCTATTTTACAGAATGGGCTCATTTGCTCAATTTGGATAAGCGGTTTAAAAGTTATGGTCCAAACAATGCACCTATCTCAGACTGGACTGGATCAGCATAACGTATCTTTGAGTGATATTTTGCCCAATCAAATGATGTCCAAATTAAACAAACTTGAGCTTATTTAAAAGATGAAATCTTAAGCTTCAAAAGCACATGGGCCCTCAAGTTGTGGGTCCACTTGAGCTTGTCCAAAAGTGGTCACAAAAATCGGGTTCCGCAAGGATGAATTCGGCACCAAATTTCTAGCAAAGCTTAACCTCTTTTTGACCTCTCCATAGTGTCGTGAGTCTTTGAACTCACTTAATAAGACCAAATAAGCACACTTCCAAGCATGATCTTCTTTGGCCCTTTTCTTCTTTGAAATTGGACTTGAATAAAAATGATGCATATGGAAATATGCATCATACTCCCCGGGTTGTTTTGAGTTTGTCCTCAAACTCAATGGGTTAGCAAGCTTCTCATGAAAGGGGTCACGCTCACAATATGGGAGCTTTTGGGGAAGGAGGTCACAGTGATGTATATGTGGATGGTAAGTGAACCAAATCAAACTCAAATAAACCCAAATAAGAATTGAACCAAAGTAAAGAGAAAATGGAAGGTTGATTGAGATGGAATGAAAACAACAACAAAAAGAACAAAGGATAAACAAGACCTTGCACTTGAGATAATCCTTCACGGAGCCACTCAAGGACTTGATCTTGGGCAAATCCTCTTGTCTTCATCAAGGAATCACTCCAATTGGAAAAGAAAAGAGAACCTAGAACACCACTTGAACTTGCCAAAATTCAAGATATAGAACTAGGGATTTGGAATACTTTTCAGAATCACACTCAAAGGTAATTGTACTTCACTTGGAAAAGCTTACAACTCTGAATAATGAAATGCAACTACATAACCCACCTATTTATAGGCTAAACAAAGACAACCAAAAGACTTAAAAACTCCTAGCAATTAAAACTAGAAAATTGAAAAGGCTTGGAAAATGGAAAAGACTCAACATAAAGGGGTGGGGAGGTTACAAAGAATATTCTAGGCTTCCAATCAGCTGAAGACATCCATCTAGAACACTCCAAGTCGTGCATGATGTCATCCACATGATGTCATGTAACCAAAGTCTCTTCATTTGCCCAGCATTTAATCCTTGCAGCAGCCTCCACGTCAACTGAGCATAACTCTCAGCACACACGTCCAAATCAGGTGATTCTGGGCTTGTTGGAAAGCCCTGGAAATATATTTTGCAGACTGGGCTCATTTGCTCAATTTGGATAAGTAGATCAAAAGTTATGGACCGAACATTACACCTATATCAGAACTGGACTGGAGCAGGACATGTCCTCTTTGAGTAATATTTAGCCCAACCAAACGACGTCCAAATTAAACATAATTAGGCTTGTTTGAAAGCTGAGATCTTAAACTTCAAAACCATGTGGAGCCTCAAGTTGTGGGACCACTTTAGTTAGGACAAAAGTGCACACAAAAATTGGGAAAATTCGGGATGAAGGCGGCATTACCTCTTCGGGCATGAACGCCAATTTCCGGCAAAGTTTTGCAACTTCTTTGACTTCTTCATGCTGTCTAAAGTCCTTGAACTCACATAATAAGAGAAAATATGAGAGTTTTCATGCACGCTCTTGTTTGACACTTTTCTTCTTGGAAGTTAACCTTAAATAAAAATGATGCATATGGGAATATGCATCATACTCCCCGGGTGGTTTTGAGTTTGTCCTCAAACTCAAAGGGTTAGCAAGCCTCTCAAGAAAGGGGTCACGCTCACAATATGGGAGCTTTTGGGGAAGGAGGTCGCAGGGCATCACCTCTAGAGAGATATAGAAGAGGGTGAGGGGAGGATAAAAACTAGAGGTAGACTCGGTTGGGAGAAGAGAGGTGAGTAAGAGGTTCTTTTGTAAGGCTTTTTGTGGTTTGGGTGTTTGGGAAGGTTGAATGGGGCTAGGTTCACGCTCATCAAATCTTGGAGGTAGGCTCCAATTTATCTCATTATCTACTTCATTATAGGCATCAAAGATGGGAGGTAGATCAAAGTTAACGTCACTATTTTCTTGATAATGGTCTTCTCCAGTTAAGACAAATGGATAGCTAACTTCTTTTTCTTGCTTCATGGCTGCTTCCCATTCGGCCAAGGTGATGAATTCCTTGTTGGGGCAGTCCGAGAGTGCATGACCAAAGCCTTGACACTTAGAACACCTTTTAATGCTCATGCTAGAACTCATGGTAGGACTTGATGTGTATGGGGCTGATTTGTGGATGTGTTTGGGTTTCGAAACTTGGTCAAGTAGACAACCTAGGCTCTTATACCAATTGATGTATATGTGGGTGGTAAGTGAACCAAATCAAACCCAAATAAACCCAAATAAGAATTGAACCAAAGTAAAGAGAAAATGGAAGGTTGATTGAGATGGAATGAAAATAATAACAAAAAAGAACGAAGGATAAACAAGACCTTGCACTTGAGATAATCCTTCGCGGAGCCATTGAAGGGCTTGATCTTGGGCAAATCCTCTCGTCTTCACCAAGGAATCACTCCAATTGGAAAAGAAAAGAGAACTTAGAACACCACTTGAACTTGCCAAAATTCAAGATATAGAACTAGGGATTTTTTTTTTGACACAAATGAGAATCACTCTCAAGGTGTTTGTACTACTCTTGGAAAAGCTTACAACTCTGAATAATGAAATGCAACTACATAACCCACCTATTTATAGGCCAAACAAAGACAACCAAAAGACTTAAAAACTCCTAGCAATTAAAACTAGAAAATTGAAAAGGCTTGGAAAATGGAAAAGACTCAACATAAAGTGGTGGGGGAGGTTACAAAGAATATTCTAGGCTTCCAATCAGCTGAAAACATCCATCTAGAACACTCCAAGTCATGCATGATGTCATCCACATGATGTCATGTAACCAAAGTCTCTTCATTTGCCCAGCATTTAATCCTTGCAGCAGCCTCCACTTCAACTGAGCATAACTCTCAGCACACACGTCCAAATCATATGATTCTAGGCTTGTTGGAAAGCCCGGGAAATATATTTTGCAGAATGGGCTCATTTTCTCAATTTCGATAAGTAGATCAAAAGTTATGGACCGAACATTACACCTATATCAGAACTGGACTGGAGCAGGACATGTCTTCTTTGAGTAATATTTAGCCCAACCAAACGACGTCCAAATCAAACATAATTAGGCTTGTTTGAAAGCTGAGATCTTAAACTTCAAAACCATGTGGAGCCTCAAGTTGTGGGACCACTTTAGTTAGGCCAAAAGTGCACACAAAAATCGGGAAATTTCGGGATGAAGGCGGCATTACCTCTTCGGGTATGAACGCCAATTTCCGGCAAAGTTTTGCAACTTCTTTGACTTCTTCATGGTGTCTAAAGTCCTTGAACTCACATAATAAGAGAAAATATGAGAGTTTCCATGCACGCTCTTGTTTGACACTTTTCTTCTTGGAAGTTAACCTTAAATAAAAGTGATGCATATGGGAATATGATGCATATTTCCATATGCATCATTTTTATTCAAGGCCAATTTCAAAGAAGAAAAGGGTCAAAGAAGATCATGCTTGGAAGTGTGCTTATTTGGTCTTATTAAGTGAGTTAAAAGACTCACGACACTATGAAGAGGTCAAAAAGAGGTTAAGCTTTGCTAGAAATTTGGCGCTGAATTCATCCCTGCGGAACCCAATTTTTTCTGACCACTTTTGGACAAGCTTAAGTGGACCCACAACTTGAGGCTCCACATGGTTTTGAAGTTTAAGATTTCAGCTTTCAAATAAGCCCAAGTTTGTTTAATTTGGACATCATTTGGTTGGGCAAAATATCACTCAAAGATACGTTATGCTTATCCAAATTGAGCAAATGAGCCCATTCTGGAAAATAGACTTCCAGGGCTTTCTAACAAGCCCAAGAACGCGTGCTTTGGCCGAGTATTTTAGAAGTTATGCTCTGTTGAAGTTGAGGCAGCTGCAAGGATTAATGCTGGGAATATGAAGAGTCTTAGGTTACATATATTTGTGTGGCTGATATTGTGCACGTTTTAGATGCTTCTAGATTGATGTAATCAGCTGCAAAAATCCTAGAATATTCTTGTAACCTCCCCCACCCCTTTTATGATGAGTCTTTTCATTTTTCTTAGACTTTTCATTAGCTAGTTTTAATTGTTAGGAGTTATTTGAGTCTTTTGATTGTCTTTTGCTGAGTCTATAAAAGGGAAGGGGCATGTGAAGCTAATCATTCAGCATTGTAAGAGATTTCCAAAGTAATACAAGCACCTTTGAGAATGATTCTCATTTGTGTCTCAAAAATTCCTAGTTCTATATCTTGAATTTGGCTAATTCAAGTGGTGTTCTAGGTTTTCTATCTTTTCCAATTGGAGTGATTCCTTGGTAAGACAAGAGAATTAGCCCAAGATCAAGTCATTGAGTGGCTCCGTGAAGGATTATCTCAATTACAAGATCTTGTTCTATCCCTTTTTCTTGTGTAGTGAAGGTCTTCATCCATCTCATCCATCTTTCATTTCTCTTTCCAATTTGGCTTATTTGAGTTGGAGTTTGATTTGGTTCACTTGCCACCCACATATACATCAGAATATGCATCACACAGGACATCACCTCTAGAGAGATATAGAAGAGGGTGAGGGGAGGATGATAAAACGGGTCATACCTGGTGAGGAGAAGAGGCGGAAGTGGAAAATCTTCTTTGGGGGCAAGGGTTTGGGAAGGATGAATGAGGGTTAAGGCTTGTCGGTCCTTTTGTGGCTTGGGGGTTTGGCACGATGGAATAAGGGCCAAGGTGATTTTCTTCTCATCCTTAATAAAGGAGTAGGTGTTGAGGCGCCCATGATGAATTACATGGCGATCAAACATCCATGGTCTACCCAACAATATATGGCTTGCATCCATAGGAAGAATGATGGAGGTCCATCCTCAAGGTCTAATAATGTTTCATTGGTCCAAAATAATCAAGAAATCAACTCCAAAGTCACGGCCATGAGTCACTTGATGGCAAACACACAAGGTGATACACCTGGGTTCTCATCCAGATTTTTACCCGGTTTTTGCTATCTTATTACAGCGGCCTAAAGCATATTTTGGTGTCCGTTTTTTGGATGATTATCAAGTTCAGGATGTTAACTTTTAAGTCCAATTGGTTTCATATCATTTGGAATTCATTTGGTTACTTAAAACAGTTCATCTCTTGAACCTGTCCGGATTGCACTGCAAAATGCACGGTTTTTGTTTTCTGGTTTGTTCAGGGGGCAAATGACGTCCAAATGCTACGATTCCAAATGGAGGGTAAACTAGACATCTTGAGGTTTCCAACCATGTAAGAAACGTAGCCAATAGTCATCATTTGAGGTGTCAAACATGCGTTGCAAGTGGAGGCAGAAACCGGCTGCTTGACACCCGGTTGCTTAGCTTGGTGGTTTTCCTCCTTCAAGGGGTTTGCTTAAGGTGGAAGGCTGCCAAGCGGGTCATTTTGAGCTGCTTGATCAAGCACCACTCAGCTACTTGAGAGAGAGATACGTGGAGCAAGTGAAACATCACCATTTTGCAAGCCCTCATTCGACCACTCAAGCATGACATGGCACACATGCATTCTTCAGTCCTTTTGAGGTGGCTAGCCGTGCACTCTTACCTTCCTAGCTGGGAAAATGAGTCATCTACATTCCTTAATGCATAGGAAAGGTTTAGGAAGATAACTTAAGTGTTTTGTAAAATAAGCTTTCAGCTTTTGGTTTGTATTAGAGTAAACCGTGTGTTAGGAAGTGATTAGCAAGTTTAATGACTTTCCTCCCTTGGAAGGAAAGCTTATTTGTGTACTCTCAAGGCCATATAAAGCCTTGTATGTTCATTTTGAAGGAATAGAGTTGAATTTTCAGTAGAGAGAGAAAAGACTTTGTGTCTTGTGATTTCCTAAACACTTAACTTGCTTATCCTTAATTGTGGCCGATTAAGGTGGTGACCAAGTGAGTCTCAATCTTTGGCTAGGTGGTGAATCTTATCCTAATCCGAGATTGAGGGCCCTAAGCTAAATGATTAGTGGTGTATCTTATCTAATCATCTAGCTTAGAACTATCCAAGTTTCATTAAACCCTCTTGAAGTTCACAAACTAATTCTTGGTTTCACTCCTCTCAAACCATGAATTACCTTTGTTCTTCTTAGTGTCTTTTTATCCTCCTTTACTTCCCTCACTTCCTTACTCCTTTGATTCCTCTTATCCACACAAAATCAAGCCTTGACATAGCTGATTGCATCGAACTTTCAAAAACCTTCAAAGCTATCTCAAAACCGTGAAGAAGAGCTTTCCTAGGCAAGCTAGGCAGTGAATTGGCACGGTCACCACGTGCCATCAAGCACGGCCGTGCCACGCCTGGCCGTGAGAAATTGCTTGATTTCTAGTTTCCTTCGACGTGAGTTAACTTGGGTTGCTATCCTTCCCTTGGACTTACATCATTTTTGGTATCAGAGCAAGTTCAGAACTTGGCCTGAACCCCACGTCATTCCCAGCTTATCTCTGAAATCATTTCAAACACAATCAAACACAAACCGTTCATTCCTGCAATCACAATGAGTACTAGCATGTCTGTGGAAGAAAGGCTTGAAGTTCTTTTTAAGCAAATGCAAGAAATGAGTGTGAGCAATCGAGAACTCAAAGCACAAAATGAGTACTTGAGGAAACAGCTTGGAAACCATATGAAACAAAAGCAGAAACTTCAAGAATCACCAAGCATTCGGACTGGAACAGACTATGGCTATGAAGAGGAAGCTAGCAATGCGTTCTCTGAAGAAGAAGTACCATTTGAAAGAATGCAAAGAAGAGTGCGACCTACTTTCAACTCTAATGAGATCAAGGTTGATATTCCTGAGTTCGAGGGTAAGTTAGATCCTGATGAGTTCATTGAATGGTTACAAACGGTGGAGCGTATTTTTGAGTTCAAGGAGATTCCAGAAGATAAGAAAGTCAAAATAGTTGCTCTTAGATTAAGGAAATATGCCTCCTTATGGTGGACAAACCTTACTGCTAAGAGAACTAGAGAAAGGAAGAGCAAGATTGCTACTTGGGACAAAATGAAAGCCAAGATGAAGGCACGGTTTTTGCCTTCTACGTATGTCCAAGATCAATACATGCTCTTTCATCATTTGAATCAAGACAAGATGAGTGTTGAAGAATATACTCGTGAGTTTGAGAAACTCATGATCAAATGTGACATTCATGAGCCTGAAGAGCAGACCATGGTACGTTACCTAGGAGGGCTTGATCCTAGGATAGCTAACGTGGTTGAGTTGCAAGCTTATACCACCTTTGACGAAGTGTGTGTCCTAGCACACAAGGTGGAGCAACAAAGAAAGTCTAGAATGAATGTTCGTGATTCATTCAAGCCTTATTCTACACCAAACCGTGGGCAACCCTTAAACAAGGGGAGTACCACACCTCAGCCTAAATCATCTACCCCTTTCCCATCTAATCCACAAAAAAACCAAGCTCCTCAAAGGCCACCACCATCAACCCCCCCACGTCCAAACCCATACCCTGTAAGCCAAAGAAGGTGTTACAAGTGCCAAGGCTTAGGACACATTGCTTCTGATTGTCCTAGTCGAAAGGTAGTCACCTTAGCTGAATGGGAAGCCATAGAGGGAGAATTTGCCGAGGAGAAAGAAGAGGAAAAGGCAGAAGATGCTGAGAGCGATCATGAAGATGATCAGGAGGAGTTTGTGGAAAACGCAGATGAAGGTGAGATGCTAGTAATTCGAAGGGTATTGAGCAATCAACGAGTTGCTAAGGATGAACAACGTGAGACCATCTTTCACTCACGGTGTACAGTCCAAGGCAAAGTGTGCTCGTTAATCATCGATGGAGGAAGTTGTGCCAACGTTGTTTCATTGAATATGATTGAGAAACTGAACCTTCAGCCCACGGCACACCCACACCCATACAACATTCAATGGTTAAATCAAGGCAAGGGATTACAAGTTAACTCTCGTTGCTTGATTTCATTCTCTCTTGGTAAGAATTCCCAAGATGAACTTTGGTGTGATATTATCCCCATGGATGCTTGTCATATTCTGTTAGGACGACCATGGATGTATGACAGGAAGGTTATGCATAATGGTTATCTTAATACTTATTCCCTTTCCAAAGATGGCAAGAAGATTACCCTGAATCCTATGTCACCATCCGAACTCCACAAAATGAAACCACAAAAAAGCCAAAATCAATCTGACTTGCTTTTGACATATGTTGACCCACTTTTAAAGGCCTCTCAACATGAGTTCAAAGCCTTGAAAGAGTGGATATTGCAAGTACAAGATGAGCCACAAACACCACTTCCATCCCATCCCATAGCCAAGGTCATATTGAATCAGTTCAGTCACCTATTTCTAGAAGAGATACCTTTGGGTTTACCCCCAAAGCGTGACATTCAACATCATATTGACCTTATCCCAGGATCCATTCTACCTAATAAGCCAGCCTACAGGACAAATCCCAAGGAAACTCAAGAGATTCAACGACAAGTTGAAGAACTGATATTCAAGGGATTGGTACGAGAATCCTTAAGTCCATGTGCTGTTCCTGCTCTTTTGGTTCCGAAGAAGGATGGTAGTATGAGGATGTGTGTTGACAGTAGGGCCATAAACAAAATTACTATCAAGTATAGGTACTCTATACCTAGGCTTGAAGATATGTTGGATGAATTACATGGCTCTAAGGTGTTTAGTAAGATTGATTTGAGGAGTGGTTATTATCAAATTCGTATTAGGGAGGGCGATGAGTGGAAAACTGCTTTCAAGACTAAGGGCGGATTATATGAATGGTTAGTCATGCCTTTCGGTCTTTCTAATGCCCTTAGTACGTTTATGAGGTTAATGAATCAAGTATTTCGACCATACTTGGGCAAGTTCGTGGTTGTTTACTTCGATGATATATTGGTGTTCAGTAAGAATGAGCAAGAACATCAAGATCATTTAACTCAGGGGATGCTCGTTCTTGAAAAGGAGAAGTTATTCGGGAACCTAAAGAAGTGTACCTTCTTTACTCATGAAGTTACCTTCTTAGGTTATATTGTTTCTGAGGATGGTATTAAGGCGGATGAAAGCAAGATTGAGGCTATTCGAACTTGGCCTGTTCCTAAGAGCATTCATGACGTTCGAAGCTTTCATGGCTTGGCCTCTTTCTATAGGAGGTTCATACGAAATTTCAGCACTATCTTTGCTCCTATGACCGAGATTCTTAAGGGTTCCTCATTCACTTGGAATCCTAAAGCCCAAGCAGCCTTTGAAGAAGTGAAAGAGAGACTAACTCAAGCACCAGTTTTAGCCCTACCGTATTTTGAGAAAGTCTTTGAAGTTGAATGCGATGCTTCTGGGGTTGGTATTGGAGGCATTCTTACTCAAGAAGGCCGCCCTTTGGCCTTCTTCAGTGAGAAGTTATGTGATACCAGGAAGAGATATTCAACTTATGACAAGGAATTCTACGCCATCATTCAATGTCTAGAACATTGGAACCACTATTTGATTGCCAGTGAGTTTATTCTGCATTCAGATCACGAGGCTTTGAAGTATATTCAAGGCCAACACAAGTTAAACTCGCGCCATGCTAAATGGGTGGAATTTCTACAGTCCTTTCACTTTACTATCAAGCATAAGTCCGGCAAACTGAATCAAGGCGTCGATGCTCTATCACGGCGTTATCTATTGATGTTCCAATTAGATGCTTGTATCCTTGGATTTGAGCATCTAAAGGCGTTATATCATAATGATGAAGATTTTGGGGTGTTATATTCTGAGTGTACTAAACATCCCAAAGGGGACTTCTTATTCAAGAAGAGTTTCTCTTTAAAGGTGCTCGGTTATGTGTCCCCAAATGCAGCACTCGTGAGTTGTTAATTCGAGAAGTCCATGCTGGATCTTTAGCTGGCCATTTTGGCGAAGACAAGACCCTAACTATGCTTAGGGAACATTATTATTAGCCAGGCATGGAGAAGGACGTTCAAGACATCATTAGAAGGTGCAGTACGTGTCAAATTGCGAAGAGTCATTCGCTTCCCCAGGGACTATACACGCCCCTTCCTATTCCTACGTTGCCTTGGGTGGACGTTAGTATGGATTTCATACTTGGTTTACCAAAGACACAAAGGAATAAAGATTCTATCTTTGTGGTCGTGGATCGATTTTCGAAGATGGTTCATTTCATTCCCTGCAACAAGACTAATGATGCCACTCATATTGCTGAATTGTATTTCAAGGAGGTTATGAGACTTCATGGAATTCCTCGTTCCATTGTCTCGGATCGAGATACGAAGTTTTTAAGTCACTTTTGGATTACTTTGTGGAAAAAGTTGGGTACCAAACTCAAGAACAGTACCACTTGTCATCCACAAACAGATGGGCAAACCGAGGTTACTAATCGAACCCTTGGTACTTTATTAAGGGTTCTGATTAAAACCCACATCAAAGCTTGGGATCTGTTACTTCCACATGCTGAGTTTGCTTACAATAAGACTCCAAGCAAGGCTACTGGTCTATCTCCCTTTAAGGTGGTCTATGGAATTGATCCCCTAAGTCCACTTGATCTTGTACCACGACCATTAGATCAAAAGCCAAGTGCGGATGCCGCTACTAGGGTGGAAGAAATCCAGAAGTTGTATGAGTTAGTAAAGGCCAAGATTGAGAAAACTACACTTTCATACACGGCCCAAGCTAACAAGCATAAAAGGGAGAAGCTTTTTAAGCCAGGTGATTTGGTTTGGATTCATCTTCGAAAGAACGTTTTCCTTCCAAAAGGAAAACTAAATTGATGCCTAGAGCGGATGGTCCATTCGAGATTTTGGAGAAGATTAACAATAATGCTTATAAGGTGCAATTACCAGGGGATTATGGAGTTTCAGCTACGTTTAACGTTGCTGATTTGAGCCCTTGTGAAGCAGATGACTATCTTTCTGATTTGAGGATCAAATCTTCCAAACAAGGGGAGAATGATGGAGGTCCATCCTCAAGGTCTAATAATGTTTCATTGATCCAAAATAATCAAGAAATCAACTCCAAAGTGTCACTTGATGGAAAAGGCGCACGGTGATGCACCCGGGTTCTCATCTAGATTTTTACCCGGTTTTTGTTATCTTATTACATCGGCCTAAGGCACATTTTGGTGCCCGTTTTTTGGATGATTATCAAGTTCAGGATGTTAGCTTTTAAGTCCAATTGGTTTCATATCATTTGGAATTCAATTGGTTACTTAAAACAGTTCATCTCTTGAACCTATCCGGATTGCACTGCAAAATGCACGGTTTTGGTTTTCTGGTTTGTTCAGGGGGCAAATGACGTCCAAATGCTACGATTCCAAATGGAGGGTAAACTAGACATCTTGAGGTTTCCAATCATGTAAGAAACGTAGCCAATAGTCATCATTTGAGGTGTCAAACATGCGTTGCAAGTGGAGGCAGAAACCGGCTGCTTAACTCCCGGTTGCTTAGCTTGGTGGTTTTCCTCCTTCAAGGGGTTTGCTTAAGGTGGAAGGCTGCCAAGCAGGTCATTTTGAGCTGCTTGATCAAGCACCACTCAGCTACTTGAGAGAGAGACACGTGAAGCAAGTAAAACATCACCATTTTGCAAGCCCTCATTCGACCACTCAAGCATGACATGGCACACATGCATTCTTCAGTCCTTTTGAGGTGGCTAGCCGTGCACTCTTAACCTTCCTAGCTGGGAAATGAGTCTTCTACATTCCTTAATGCATAGGAACGGTGTGCAAGAAGATAATTTAAGTTGCTTTGTAAAATAAGCTTTCCCTTTTGGTTTGTCTTAGAGTAAACCGTGTGTTGGAGTGATTTAGGCAAGTTTAATGACTTTTCTTCCCTTGTAAGGAAGCTCATTTGTGTCTCTCAAGGCCATATAAAGCCTTGTATGTTTCATGTTTGAAGGATAGGAGTTGAATTTTTTCAGTAGAGAGAGAACAGACTTTGTGTCTTTTTTCTTGACCACTTAACTTGCTTATCCTTAATTGTTGCCGCATAGGTGGTGTACCAAGTGAGTCTCATCTTTGGCTAGGTGGTGACTCTATCCTAATCCAGATTGAGGCCCTAAGCTAATGATTAGTGTGTATCTTATCTAAATCATCTAGATTAGAACGATCAAGTTTCATTAAACACTCTTTGAAGTCACAACTATTTCCTTGGTTTCACTCCTCTCAAAGCCATGAATTAACCTTTGTTCTTCTTAGTGTCTTTTTTTATCCTCCTTTACTTCCTCACTTCCTTTACTCCTTTGATTCTCTGATCCCACAAATCCCAGCCTGCCATGGCTGATTGCATCGACTTTCAAAAACCTTCAAATCTTATCTCAAAACCGTGAAGAAGAAGCTTTCTAGGCAAGCTAGGCTGAAATGGCACGGTCACCCCGTGGCCATCAAGCACGTCCGGCCACTTCCTGCCGTGAGAATTGTCTTGATTTCTAGCTTCCTTCTGACGTGAGTTAACTTGGGTTTGCTATCCTTCCCTTGGACTTACATCAAAGAATGTCACACAATATTTCATCCTTATAGTGTCTTCAATAGAAAGAGAAATGAGGCACTGATGAGAAATGTTTATACTTTGCCTTGATTTAGCCATTGGATGCTATAAGGCTTAGGATGGGTGTAGTCTCAAGTTTGAGCTTGTCCACCATGGTTTTGGATGCAACATTGTACAACTACCTCCATCGATGATGAGGGACAAACTTTCCCTTGAATAGTGCACCTTGTGTGGAAAATCGCCTCTCTTTGCTCCAAGCCTTCTTGAGTAGCAAATCCGCTCAATGCTCGCCTAATGACAAGCAACTCACCTTCATCGGGGCTATGATAACCTCTTCTTCTTTTTCCTCCAAACTTTCCTCTTCTTCATGGTCATGCTCCTCAAAAGAAGCTGGGTACTCACGCAGGGAAACAATCTTCTTGTTAGGACACTCAGATGCAAAATGTCCCATACCTTGACAACGGAAACAACGAACCTGGTCTTTGGCCGTGAGGGCACTTTTGTGGGAGGTGGAGGGGTGATGGGAGGGACACTTTTGGCGGTGAGGGGGTTTGAATTTGTGGGGGAAATAAGGTGATTTCTTGAGAAAAAGGACGGGAAGGAGTCTTGGAAAAGATGCTCTTTCCTTAGATCTTCTTTGTTGCTCTACCTTATAGCTAGAGAACTCAAGTCATCTAGGGATGAGTAAGGTTTGCAACTCAATTACATGAGCAATGGACTCATCAAGACCGGTTAGTATCTTACCAAGGTTTGTGAGTCGTCTTCTCTCAAATCACATTGAGTAGGAGTTGTTCAAACTCCCGAGTGTATTCTTCCACACTCTTGAATCCTTGCTGAGGCGATGGAGCTTGAGATAATTGTCTTGCACATAGTGAGAGGGAAGAAACTTGGCCTTAAGCTTTTCTTTCATTTTGGCCCAGTTCTACTTTCCCTTTCCCATTCCTTGCTCTTTTCGCTCCAAGGTTAGCCCACCAGATTGAAGCATATTTGCGGTGTAAGGGCTACAGTTTTACCTTCTTGTCCTCCGAATGTCCTCATATTCAAAGATCCTCTCAATGGTGTGCAACCAATCGAGAAATAAGTCCGGGTCAAGTTTGGCCTTCAATTCGGGGATGTTCAATTCGGACACCACCACTATGCTTCCCTTGCCTTCGTCTCCTTGGGGCTTCTTCGTCACTAGAATTGGCTCGGGATTGAAGGACTTCTTCTTCCGATTCGACCACCGGTTCATGAGGATGAGAGGGAGTGGGGCTATGACCCACCTTCGTTTTTTCCTCCAAAAGTTGCCCAAGTTGAGTTCGAAGATAAGTGACTTGAGCTTCTAACTCTTCCACACGTGCTTGGTCGCTTCTTGTGGACTTTGTAGACATGTTGGAGATGCTTTGAAGGAAGAATAGGCAGCAGGGAAAGTGGCACGGTCGTGCAAAGGGCAGGCGTGCTAGCTTCGACTTGGTCGTGGACAAGTAGGAAAATGGGCACGGTCGTGCTGGTATGGCACGGGGGCACCGTGCGAAATTTCTGGGCTTCGGAACTGGGTTTGTTTGTGCTCTTTTTTTTTTTGTTTTTTTTTTTTGGGGATGTATTGGGTGTGATGTGGGTCACTTAAAACCTTGGCTCTGATACCAATTGATGTATATGGGGTGGAAGTGACCAAATCAAACTCAATCAAACTAAGCCAAATGGAAGAGAAATGAAAGATGGATGAGATGAAGAATTTTACTACACAAAAAAGGATTCTTGTATTGAGATAATCCTTCCGAGCCACTCAAGACTTGGTCTTGGGCTAAATTCCTTGTCTTCAACTGAGGAATCACTCCAAAGAAAAGAAGAGAACCTAGACACCACTTGAATTAGCCAAATTCAAGATATTAGAACTAGGAATTTTAGGACACTTTTGAGAAATCACTCTCAAAGGTGCTTGATTTACTCTTGAAAATGCCACAATCTGAATCTAATGCCACACGCCCCCCCTTTTATAGGCTCAGCAAAAGACAACAAAGGACTCAAATAACTCCTAACAATTAAAACTAGTAAATGAAAAGACTAAGAAAATGGAAAGACTCATCATAAAAGGGGTGGGGAGGTTACAAGGAATATTTCTAGGATTTCTTAGCTGATTACACCATCTAGAAGGACTCCAAAACGTGCACAATGTCAGCCACAACAATCACATGTAACCGAAGACTCTTCATATTCCCAGAATTAATCCTTGCAGCTGCCTCAACTTCAACAGAGCATAACTTCCGAATACTCGGCCAAATCACGCGTTCTGGGCTGTATAGAAAGCCTGGAAGTCTATTTTCCAGAATGGGCTCATTTGCTCAATTTGGATAAGCGGTTTAAAAGTTATGGCCCAAACAATGCACCTATCTCAGACTGGACTGGATCAGCATAACGTATCTTTGAGTGATATTTTGCCCAATCAAATGATGTCCAAATTAAAACAAACTTGGGCTTATTTGAAAGATGAAATCTTAAGCTTCAAAAGCACATGGGCCCTCAGGTTGTGGGTCCACTTGAGCTTGTCCAAAAGTGGTCACAAAAATCGGGTTCCGCAGGGATGAATTCGGCACCAAATTTCTGGCAAAGCTTAACCTCTTTTTGACCTCTCCATATTGTCGTGAGTCTTTGAACTCACTTAATAAGACCAAATAGGCACATTTCCATGCATGATCTTCTTTGACCCTTTTCTTCTTTGAAATTGGACTTGAATAAAAATGATGCATATGGAAATATGCATCAATATCCTCCCTTGGCTTGCAAGCTTTCACTCTTAATTTGAGTTTTAGCTTGAACCATCGGCAGGTCCATCATATTTGGTATCAGAGCAAGTTCAAAACTTGGCCTCAACCCACGCCATCCACACGCCCAAAGCTCCTCAAAACACAAACCAAATTCATTCCCTCAAAACACCCACTTTCACAATGAGAATTGGGAAAGATATGTCCCTTAGAAAAATCCTCAAACTACAAAAAGAGCTTGAAGCATTTGACCTCAGAACACAAGAAATAAACTGGGAAATGCAACAACAAGAAAGAGAACTTAATCTACTCACCCTCTGGTTTGAGGAAAGAAGGAAATCCAATCAGCCCTTTGTTTCATCAGAAATAGATCAAAGTCATAAAGCTAATGAGGTTAACACCAACTTACCTCCTAAGTTTGATGAACATGAAGATGAACAAGAGGAAATCAAGGAGGAAGAAAAGAAGGATCGAGAAGAGAAAGATGGGAATACATTTGAAGAGAAAAAGCTTGAGGCGGAAGAAGGTGAAATACTCACCTTAGTCACCCACCATCCACCAAGAGACAAGAACCATCATAACCATCTTTTCATTCCTTTTGGTGAACCATCAAAACTTTCACCCACTCCACCCCCACCCAAAGCACTCAAACAAACCTTCTGTCAAAAGCATTCAAGGCCATTACTTACAACTCCTAATCTCAAGAGTAAGTGAGGAAGTGGTTCATGACATGTTTAAAGAGTCCCCCATATACAACATCCAAATCAGCAAGGGACATGAAGAGAAGAGAGCCTCCAAGATCAAAGGCAACTTATTCGAATGGTTGATTCTGTTTCAGCCATACAATGAATCAAGAAGAGGAGGTAATTACCTAAATTGATTTCAGGACAAATCTTTTTAACAAGGGGAGGATGATGGAGATCCCTCCATGCCCTTTGATTTAAAAAATCAAATCAAGCTAGGTAATTTCATTTTGGTGATTAAAGGGTGAATAATTCATGCTTGTTTTGTTTAAGGACCTAAAACAGCAGGTCAGGTTTGTTTTTAGCAGCAAACCCGGTTTTGAGAAGTTAATTACGTCAAACCCTTTAAGGTTTAAGTCCAATATTTTGCATTGGGATTAAAGTTCAAGAAGTCAGCTTTGCAAAAAAAAAAGTTTCATCCCATTTGGACTTCATTTGCCCTCTCAAATTAGCTAATAAACCCAAGATATACAAATTGTCCAGCAGGGTCAGAATGTATCCGGTTTTGTTCTTTTCATTTCTTAAGCTATATTTTGGTATAAGTCTTGTATTTTTACATATTTTGGGTCCCCAAGATGGTAGCTATGTGTTCCAAGTGATAAAAGCAAGTTAAGTCAAGTGGAAGATGAAGAACCAGGTCAATCTTCCAAACCGTGCAGACTGAGACTCCATTCAGACCAGCCTAGCCATTTTGATATTTTCATCAGGCAAATGAACTCCAAATTGAGTAATTCCACTTGGAGCTGTTAGAGGACTTCTTAAGCTTTCCAAACATGTGTGGCAAGACAAGTTATGACCACGTTTGCCCTGTGAAACGTGGCCTGCAATCAGACCCTGCATTCTGCCAGCACAAACCGGTTTAAGCATGAGGTGTTTTTCTTTCTCAAGTGGGTTTTCCCAGCTGCTTGGTTGCTTGCCTACATCACACCACGTCCAAGGCTTGCTAGAAACACAATAATTTGCTGCTGAGAAGGCTTTGAAACGTGTGAACCAATGAGAAAACAAAGGAGAAAACAGCACCATGCAATCTGATTGGTGAGCTGAAAAGGGGAAGGCACTTTACGGCTGTCCAATAGGAATTCAGCAAGCAAATCAGTATGTTTAAGCTTTGTTTATGAGTAGATTAATGTATAATAAGTATTAATAATGTTTTACTTCATGTTTAGAATGTATTAGACTAGTTTAAGCAAGCTTGTATTTTAGATTAGCACAAATCAGCTTGTTTAGCTCTTAATACCTTTCCTCCTTAGGAGGGAAAGGGGAGGTGTGTGCTTGTGTGGCTGCTAGCTTGCTTATTTAAAGGCACACGGCCCCCCCTTGTAACATATATCAGATTTGAGTTAACAAACCTCTTTGAGAGCTTTGTGCTTTCATGCCTTAGTGCAACCAAATTCCAACTTGCTTATCCTTAATCTAGTCAATTAAGGTGGTGATCAAGTAGGTTTTAATCTTGAATTAAGTGGTGTTTCCGTATCTTAATCCAAGGTTAAAGACTCTAAACTTAAGTTTGGTGGCGATATCTGTATCCAAACTGATGTATATGTGGGTGGCAAGTGAACCAAATCAAACTCCAACTCAAAATAAGCCAAATTGGGAAGAGAAATGAAAGATGGATGAGATAGATGAAGAATTTCACTACACAAGAAAAAGGAATAGAACAAGATCTTGTAATTGAGATAATCCTTCACGGAGCCACTCAATGACTTGACCTTGGGCTAATTCTCTTGTCTTAACCAAGGAATCACTCCAATTGGGAAAGGAAGAGAACCTAAAACACCACTTAAATTTGCCACAATTCAAGATATAGAACTAGGAATTTAGTTGCACTTTTGAGAAACACACTCAAAGTACTTGTATTGCTTTGGAAATTTCTTACAATGCTGAATGAATAGCTTCACACGCCCCTCCCCTTTTATAGACTCAACAAAAGACAATCAAAGGACTCAAATAACTCCTAACAATTAAAACTAGCTAATGAAAAGTCTAAGAAAAATGAAAAGACTCATCATAAAAGGGGGGGGGGGAGGTTACAAGGAATATTCTAGGATTTTTGCAGCTGATTACATCAATCTAGAAGCATCTAAAACGTGCACAATATCAGCCACACAAGTATATGTAACCGAAGACTCTTCATATTTCCAGCATTAATCCTTGCAACTACCTCAACTTCAACAGAGCATAACTTCCAGAATACTCGGCCAAATCACGCTTTCTTGGGCGTGTTAGAAAGCCCTGGAAGTCTATTTTCCAGAATGGGCTCATTTGCTCAATTTGGATAAGCGTTTTGAAAGTTATGGCCCAAACAATGCACCTATCTCAGACTGGACTGGATCAGCATAACTATCTTTGAGTGATATTTTTCCCAATCAAATGACGTCCAAATTAAACAAACTTGGGCTTATTTGAAAGCTGAAATCTTAAACTTCAAAACCACGTGGAGCCTCAAGTTGTGGGACCACTTTAGGTAGGCCAAAAGTGCACACAAAAAGCGGGAAATTTCTGGATGAATGCGGCACTACCTCTTCGGGTATGAACGCCAATTTCCGGCAAAGTTTGGCAACTTCCTTGACTTCTTGAAGCTTGAGTGAGTCCTCCTTGGGCTGAGCTTGATGGTCCTTGGGCTTCTCACGATGGTCTCCATCATTCAAGTTGTGGGACCACTTTAGGTTGGCCAAAAGTGCACACAAAAAGCGGGAAATTTCTGGATGAAGGCGGCACTACCTCTTCGGGTATGAACGCCAATTTCCGGCAAAGTTTGACAACTTCCTTGACTTCTTGAAGCTTGAGTGAGTCCTCCTTGGGCTGAGCTTGATGGTCCTTGGGCTTCTCACGATGGTCTCCATCATTCCCCCCGGGTAAGTGAAAGTTTGCCCTCAAACTAGCAAGGGGCTCATCATCGAAAAAGGGGCTAAGATCGGAGACATTGAAGGTAGCCGAAACTCCATAATCTCCAGGTAGATCAACCTTATATGCATTGGGCCCAACCTTCTCAAGAATTTCAAATGGACCATCGGAACGTGGCATCAACTTAGATTTCCTCTTTGAAGGGAAACGCTCCTTCCTCATGTGAATCCATACCAAATCTCCTGGCTGAAAATGTACCTTCTTGCGATGCTTGTTGGCGCTTTGCATGGCTCTCTCATTAGCCTTGGCAATGTTATCTCTAACTCTTGCATGAAGTTCTTGGATCTCCTTGGCTCTTTTTTCAGCTTCCCAACTAAATTTTGTGGGAGTTGGAATGGAAACAAGATCCAAGGGACTCTTGGGATTGTAGCCATACACAACTTGAAATGGAGAGAGTTGGGTGGACTTGCTAGGCACTCGATTGAATGCAAACTCGGCATGTGATAGCAACTCATCCCAATTCTTCAAATGCTTCTTCACTAGGACTCTAAGTAAGGTACCCAAAGTCCTATTGGTGACTTCAGTTTGTCCATCAGTTTGGGGATGACAAGTAGTGCTAAACTTGAGTTGAGTACCCAATTTGCGCCATAGAGTTAGCAAAAAATGACTAAGAAACTTGGAGTCACGATCGGATACCATGCTCTTTGGAATGCCATGTAGTCTCACAATCTCCTTGAAGTAAAGATTAGCCACTTGAGTAGCATCATTGGTGGTGTGGCAAGGGATGAAATGCGCCATCTTGGAGAATCGATCCACAACCACCATAATGGAGTCTTTGTTCCTTTGGGTTCTAGGTAAACCCGTGATGAAATCCAAGCTAATATCTTCCCAAGGGGCTTGAGGAATGGAAGTGGAGAATACAATCCTTGGGGCAAAGAATGGCTCTTAGCCATTTGACAAGTAGAACATCTTTTGATGAAATGCTCTACATCTCTTGACATCTTAGGCCAATAGTAGTGCTCCTTCAACATTGATCTAGTCTTCTCGACACCAAAATGGCCAGCTAGTGCTCCTCCATGTAGCTCTTGGATAAGCAATTCTCGAAATCCACATTGAGGTATACAAAGGCGTGAACCTTTGAATAGGAACCCATCTTCTAAGTGGAACAACCCATGGGGGTGTTTACGACACTTCTCAAAAATGTCCTTGAAATCATCATCTTTTGGGTACAAATCTTTAACAACTTCAAATCCAAGTACTTTAGTACTCAAAGTAGAGAGTAATAAGTACTTTCTTGATAATGCATCAGCTCCTTTGTTGAGAGTTCCCGCCTTATGTTGGATAGTGAAGTGGAAGGACTGAAGATACTCTACCCATTTAGCATGTCTAGGGTTAAGCTTATGTTGTCCTTGGATGTATTTGAGAGCTTCATGGTCGGAATGAAGGATGAATTCACCTCCAACTAAGTAATGACGCCAATGCTCCAATGCTCTAATGATTGCATAAAACTCCTTGTCATAGGTGGAGTACTTCTTTTTGGCATCGTTGAGCTTCTCACTGAAAAAGGCAATGGGTCTCTTCTCTTGAGATAGGACAGCTCCAATTCCTTCCCCGGATGCATCACACTCTACTTCAAAGACTTTGGTAAAGTCGGGCAAGGCTAGAACGGGGGAACTAGTGAGCTTCTTCTTGATCTCTTCAAAAGCTTGTTGTGCTTGCTCGTTCCATGAAACCTCTTTGCCTTTAATTCCCTCAGTCATAGGAGCCATAATTGTGCTGAAATTTCTAATGAACCTCCGGTAGAATGAGGCTAGGCCATGAAAACTCCTTACTTGAGTGATGGATGTAGGAGTTGGCCACTCTTGAATAGCCTTGATCTTGCTTTCATCAACTTGGAGGCCTTGGGCGGAAACAATGAAACCCAATAATACCACTTGAGGAGTGAAGAAAAAGCATTTCTCCATATTGCCATAAAGTTGTTCTTGTGAAAGAATCTCCAAAACTTGTTGCAAATGATTGGCATGCTCCTCCTCGGTCTTGCTATAGACCAAGATATCATCAAAGTAAACGACAACACAAGTTCCAATGAGGGGCTTGAGAACTTGGTTCATGAGTCTCATAAAAGGGCTCGGGGCATTAGTAAGCCCGAATGGCATTACAAGCCACTCATATAAACCTCCTTTAGTCTTAAAGGCGGTTTTCCATTCATCACCTTCAAAAATGTGAATCTGGTAATAGCCACTTCTAAGATCAATCTTAGAAAAGATAGCAGCTCCGTGTAATTCATCCAATAGATCTTCCAATCGGGGAATAGATACCGGTACTTGATAGTGATCTTGTTTATTGCCCGGCTATCAACACACATACGCATGCTACCATCCTTCTTAGGAACAAGGAGGGCGGGCACGGCACATAGGCTTAGACTTTCCCGAATTAAACCCTTGGACAAGAGATCATCCACTTGTCTTTGGATTTCTTGTGTTTCGCTTGGAGACATCCGGTATGCCGGCTTGTTTGGAAGTACGTATCCGGGAACGAGGTCTATCTTGTGTTGGATAGATCTTGGAGGGGGAAGGCCATGTGGAATTTCTTGTGGAAAAACATGGTGATAGGCTTGTAGGAGAGGGGTGAGTAGTGGATGTGAGGGAGATGGTGGCTCAGACTCTTCTTGTAAAAGTATCAAGTCTTTAAAAGACTCATACTCATGGTGCTCAGATTTGAGAAGAGTAGTAAAGAAGACTTCCAAATGAGGATTGTCTTTTGGCTTAGAGGGGGAAGGACTTTTGAGAGGGTAAGAGTGATTTTCTTACGGTCCTTGAGAAAAAAGTAAGTGTTCATCCGGCCATCATGGATGACACTTCTATCAAAAAGCCATGGTCTACCCAATAATAAATGGCAAGCATCCATGGGGACTATATCACACCAAATCTCATCTTTATAGTTTTTTCCAATTGAAAAGGAAACAAGACAACGGTGAGTAATTTGCAAACCTTTGCCTTGATTCAACCATTGTATGGGGTAGGGATTTGGACGAGGAGAGACTTGCAGCTTGAGTTTGTCCACCATAGTCTTTGAGGCAACGTTAGCACAACTACCTCCACCAATGATAAGGGAACAAACCTTGTCTCCTACGGTACACCTGGTGTGAAAAATGGCTTCTCTTTGCTCCATGTCCTTTTGAGTGGCAATTCCACTCAAGGCCCGGTGGATAACTAGCAATTCTCCATCATCGGGGCCTTCTTCAACTTCTTCCAAACTTCCTTCTTCACGGTGCTCTTCTTCTTCTTCGTCATAGGCATGTTCATCACATGCTTCTTGGTACTCCGCTAGGGAAACGATCCCCCTGTTTGGACACTCAGATGCATAGTGTCCCATACCTTGGCACCGAAAGCAACGAACCTTGTCCTTTGATTTGGGTTCTTGTGTGGAGGGTTTTGGAGGGGTTGGAGTGGTGGTTTTGGTTTGTGATGGTGGGGAATTTTGTGGACGAGGAGGGTAGTACGGAGGCTTTTGTGTGGGGTAAGGACGAGAGAGAGACTTGGAAAGGACACTCTTTCCCTTTGATTTCTTTTGTTGCTCTACCTTGTAGGCTAGAGAACTCAAGTCATCAAGGGATGAATATGGTTGCAACTCAACAATATGAGCAATAGACTCATCAAGTCCGGTTAAGTATCTTACCAAGGTTTGAGGGTCATCTTCTTTCAAGTCGCATTTGAGTAGGAGTTGTTCAAACTCCCGAGTGTATTCTTCCACACTCTTGGATCCTTGCTTGAGTCGATGGAGCTTGAGATAATTGTCTTGCATATAGTGAGAGGGAAGAAACTTGGCCTTAAGCTTTTCTTTCATTTTGGCCCACGTTCTAATTTTCCCTTTCCCATTTCTTGCTCTTTTCGCTCCAAGGTTAGCCCACCAGATTGAAGCATATTTTCTGAGTTTAAGGGCTACGAGTTTTACCTTCTTGTCCTCCGGGATGTCCTCATATTCAAAGATCCTCTCAATGGTGTGCAACCAATCGAGAAACAAGTCCGGGTCAAGTTGGCCTTCAAATTCGGGAATGTCAACTCGGACACCACCAATATTGCCTCCTTGCCTTCGTCTCCTTGGGGCTTCTTCGTCACTAGAATTGGCTCGGGATTGAAAGACTTCTTCTTTCAATTCGACCACCGGTTCATGAGGATGAGAGGGAGTGGGGCTATGAACCCACCTTCGTTTTTCCTCCAAAAGTTGCCCAAGTTGAGTTCGAAGATAGGTGACTTGCGCTTCTAACTCTTCCACGCGTGCTTGGTCGCTTCTTGTGGACTTTGTAGACATGTTGGAGATGCTTTGAAAGAAGAATAGGCAGCAGGGAAAGTGGCACGGTCGTGCAAGGGGGCACGGGCAGGCCGTGCTATGCTTCGACTTGAAGAAATGCAGAAAATTACCGTGGCACGGTCGTGCTTGGTGGCACGGGGGCACCGTGCTACGTCTCGGCTTGCAGATTTCTGGAAAATGAATATGGCACGGTCGTGTGGTATGGCACGGGGGCACCGTGCTGCTTCTCTGGTCTTCGAGACTGGGTTTGCCGGTTTGTGCCTCTTTTTTTTTTTTGTTTTTTTTTTGTATGTTTGGCTTTTTGGGATGTATGTGGGTGTGATGTGGGTCACTTAAGATCCTTGGCTCTGATACCAATTGATGTATATGTGGGTGGCAAGTGAACCAAATCAAACTCCAACTCAAATAAGCCAAATTGGGAAGAGAAATGAAAGATGGATGAGATGGATGAAGAATTTCACTACACAAGAAAAAGGAATAGAACAAGATTTTGTAATTGAGATAATCCTTCACGGAGCCACTCCATGACTTGACCTTGGGCTAATTCTCTTGTCTTATCCAAGGAATCACTCCAATTGGAAGAGGAAGAGAACCTAGAACACCACTTGAATTTGCCACAATTCAAGATATAGAACTAGGAATTTAGTTGCACTTTTGAGAAACACACTCAAAGTACTTGTATTGCTTTAGAAATTTCTTACAATGCTGAATGAATAGCTTCACACGCCCCTCCCCTTTTTTATAGACTCAGCAAAAGACAATCAAAGGACTCAAATAACTCCTAACAATTAAAACTAGCTAATGAAAAGTCTAAGAAAAATTAAAAGACTCATCATAAAAGGGGTGGGGGAGGTTACAAGGAATATTCTAGGATTTTTGCAGCTGATTACATCAATCTAGAAGCATCTAAAACATGCACAATATCATCCACACAAGTATATGTAACCGAAGACTCTTCATATTCCCAGCATTAATCCTTGCAACTGCCTCAACTTCAACAGAGCATAACTTCCAGAATACTCCGCCAAATCACGCGTTCTTGGGCTTGTTAGAAAGCCCTGGAATTCTATTTTCCAGAATGGGCTCATTTGCTCAATTTGGATAAGCGGTTTGAAAGTTATGGCCCAAACAATGCACCTATCTCAGACTGGACTGGATCAGCATAACGGATCTTTGAGTGATATTTTGCCCAATCAAATGATGTCCAAATTAAACAAACTTGGGCTTATTTGAAAGCTGAAATCTTAAACTTCAAAACCATGGGGAGCCTCAAGTTGTGGGACCACTTTAGGTAGGCCAAAAGTGCACACAAAAAGCGGGAAATTTCTGGATGAAGGCGGCACTCCCTCTTCGGGTATGAACGCCAATTTCCGGCAAAGTTTGGCAACTTCCTTGACTTCTTGAAGCTTGAGTGAGTCCTCCTTGGGCTGAGCTTGATGGTCCTTGGGCTTCTCACGATGGTCTCCATCACAAGCATTGAGTTTAGCCTATCCTATACTAGTTTCAACTACACAAATTCTAAGTGAAGTTATTAGCTTGAATGTTCAACTTGATTTCTTTCACTTAGTGAATTCTTCATATCCCTCATCTATCCACTCCATTTACCTTCATTTATATCCATTTCCACGGTTCCTACCTCTCCAAAAGACTTATATTCAAACCAAACTTCAAAAGCATTCAAACCGTGCAAAGTGGGAAATCCTAGTCTTTGTGGGCAGAAAAGTGGCACGGCCACCCCATGCCACCAAGCATGACCATGCCTCCCCATGCTGATGGAGACCATCCCACCAAACCTTCAAAAGCCATTTCCAATGATCCATCCCCCGCTAGGGAGTCCAAGAAGGCCAAAGGAGTTCATGCCATAGTCAGAAAACGTATGCACAAAGAAGAAAGTGAAGTGCCCAGTTCATACCGTTTCTGACCCGGTTTTGTTTCTCTGTTGGAGCAAAATGCAGACGGGGAAATTTCCTGCACGCACCACCCCCTTAAAGCTTAAGATGTTAGCTTTCCAACAAGACCTTTTGCATGGCATTCGGAGTCCATTTGGTCAGTCAACCAAGCTAAAACCTGAGACAGCGCACTGCAGGGCGCAATCCAGCACAGTCCGAAATAAGGCCCTAGTTGGTTGACTTCCTCAACTCCAACTTTTGTCAAATTTTGCAGTATGAAAGGGAACATAAATAATTATCAGGTCATGGGTTCAAATCCCATCCAAGGCACCCCCTTGTGTTGGTATTAACCAGCCAAAAGGACACAAAAATCATCCTTTTACCCGGTTCTTCCCAAACCGGTACAAGGTCTGATTTTCTTGGGTTGTGCTTGTCCCCTTGCCTCCCCACTTGTTGAATGAGTCATTTTGCTGCATTCAAGGATCCATGTAAGCTTGACACCTCATTTGGGAGGTATTATAACCCCTAATGAGGTAGATTAAGCTAGGTAGTGAGGTGTTTAGCTAGCATTGGTTGATTAGATGTGTTTCCCTCTCCCAAATGTACTTGGCCTTGTTTTTGCTGCATGGAAAGGGGGGGGAACTCGGCCATAAGCTGATAAAAACCAGCTTGAGGCCCTCATTTTGGAACACAACTTGAATGTATAAGCTTGTGAGTTCTCAAAGAAACTCTCCCCTCAAAATTCCTAGTCTATATCTTAAGTGTGGCAACTTAGGTGGTGTCTAGGTCCCTTTATCTCAATTAGGTGGTGATTCCTAATTAATCTAAGGGGATTGCCCAAGTATCCAACAAGAGTGGCTCCTCTTGGATTATCTCTTGAAGGTGCTTGCTCTATCCACCCTCAAAATTCCTAGTGTTATATCTTGAGCTTGGCAACTCAAGTAGGTCTCTAGGTCTTCTTGATTCAACTAAGAAGGTGATTAAAAGTTGTAACTTAGTTGAAGGAAGAAGATTTGCCCAAGTGTGCAAACCAAGGTGGGTTGTCATCACCCTTGCTAGTCCACTTGATCTATCTTGGTTCTTGGTTCTCTTTTCTTGTTTCCCTTCCAGATGCATTCTTGATTCACTATAGCAAATACTTGCCTTAGTGAAGCTTGAATACATCAAATTGGTATCAGAGCTTAGGCTACCTTTCTTGGCCAAGCACCCTTTGCCCAAACACGTCCAAACACAAGAACCACGAAAACAGCCCAAACACATCCTCCACAAAATCTCAGCCGTGCCCAACCAGAGAGTTGGCACGGGCACACCGTGCCACCTGAGCACGACCGTGCCACAATTCCAGCCCAGCACTTCTTCGCCAGTAGCTCAGCACGGTCAGGTCGTGCCTGCTAGCACGACCGTGCCTACCTCTCCCCGTCCCAAAACACTCTTTCTCTATTCCAAAGCCAATATGTCTTCTAGCCTCACACCCGAGCAAGTGGCCGAGCAAGCCCTGAGGGAAAAAGCCGAGGTAGAAGCTCAACTAAAGTATGTCCAAAAGCAACTTGGACAACTCATGGAAGAAAAGAGGCAGAACCAATGGAGTTCTCGGAGCTCAAGCAAGCATGGAGACTCGGATGATTCCGAGGGTAGCAACCCATTTGGTGATTCTAGTGAGGAAGAGCAAGGTAGACGGCCACGCTGGCACCAAAGGCATCACGAACGAAGCTATGGTGATTTTAAAGTTGACATCCCGGAGTATGAAGGACAACTTGATCCGGATGTCTTCCTCGATTGGTTGCAAACGGTGGAGCGAGCCTTTGAGTACAAAGACATCACGGAAGGCAAAAAGGTAAAGCTAGTGGCCTTGAAACTTCGCAAATATGCATCTATTTGGTGGTCCAATGTTGTGTCTAAGAGAGTAAGAAAGGGGAAAAGTAAGATCAAGACTTGGGAGAAGATGAAGTCCAAACTAAAGGCCAAATTCTTACCCCCACATTACCTCCAAGACAATTTCCTTAAACTCCACCACCTCAAACAAGGCCCCAAGAGTGTGGAAGAGTATATTAGGGAGTTTGAACAACTCCTCTTGAAATGTGATTTGAGGGAGGATGACTCTCAAACCTTGATTCGCTATTTGAGTGGACTTGATGAACAACTTGCTCATATTGTTGAACTACACCCTTACACATCCCTTGATGAGCTAAGTGCTTTAGCCCACAAGGTCGAAATGCAAAGGAAGCTCAAAGGCAAGAGTCCCACCTCCAAACCTACTCCACGGCCTTACGGTTTTCAAAACCCTCCATGCACTCCTCAAAATTCCTTCCCATCTCCAAGCCCGAAACAACACAAAACACCACTCCACAAACTCCCTCCAAACAACCACCCCCAAAACCCTCTAGTAAGGTCCGGTGTTTTCGTTGCCAAGGCCTTGGACACTATGCTTCCGAGTGTCCCAACACGAGAATGGTTTCTCTAGCCGAGTATCAAGCTTCCCTAGAGGAGCTAGGAGAGGAGGTAGAGAAGAGGGAGGAAGAGAAGAAGGTGTATTTGAATGTAACCATAGAGGTGGTTGAAGAGGGCCCGGATGAAGGAGAACTTTTGGTCATTCGGAGGACCTTGAGTGGTCTAGCTTCCCATGATGAGCCTGAACAAAGAGAATCCATCTTCCGTACAAGGTGCACCGTAGGCGGCAAGGTGTGCTCCCTTATCATTGATGGGGGAAGTTGTACAAATGTGGCCTCACAATCCATGGTGAACAAACTCAAACTTCCGGTGACTCCCCACCCAAAGCCATACACCATCCAATGGCTCAATCAAAACCAAGGTTTGCAAATCTCGTCTCATTGCCTCTTGTCCTTAAGCATTGGGAAAACTTATAAAGATGAGATTTGGTGTGACATTATCCCCATGGGTGCGTGCCATGTCTTGTTGGGTCGCCCTTGGCTCTTTGATAGGAGCGTCACGCATGATGGCCACATGAACACCTACACCTTCATCAAAGATCACAAAAGGATCACCCTCACTCCCATCAAACCAACCGCCCCCTCCAAATCCACGGCAAGCTCACAAAGAGATGTCTTTCTCACTACCCTCCTCAAATCCCCTATGCATGAGTTCGCACCTCACAAGAAAAGAAAAAAAGCTCATTTTCAGCCTGGGGACCTAGTATGGGTCCAATTGAGGAAGGAGAGATTTCCTAACAAGAGGAAATCCAAATTAATGCCAAGATCGGATGGGCCTTTCGAAATCCTTGAGAAGGTTGGCCCAAACGCTTACAAAGTTGACCTCTCCGGTGATTATGGGGTGCCCGCCACCTTTAATGTGGCCGACTTGAGCCCTTGCTATGATGAAGATGAAGAGGTGTCGAGTTTGAGGCCAAACTCCAACCAACCCGGGGAGAATGATGGAGACCATCCCACCAAACCTTCAAAAGCCATTGCCAATGATCCATGCCCCGCTAGGGAGTCCAAGAAGGCCAAAGGAGTTCATGCCATAGTCAGAAAATGTATGCACAAAGAAGAAAGTGAACTGCCCAGTTCATACCGTTTCTGACCCGGTTTTGTTTCTCTGTTGGAGCAAAATGTAGAAGGGGAAATGATGTAGATGTGGGTGGTAAGTGAACCAAATCAACTCAAACTCAAACTAAACAAGAATCAACCAAAGAAAAGTGAATATGGTGGAAGATAGTTTGAGATGTTTTGAAGAATAATAACAAAAAGAACAAGGATAAACAAGACCTTGTAATTAAGATAATCCTTCACGGAGCCACTCAATGACTTGATCTTGGGCTAATTCTCTTGTCTTAACCAAGGAATCACTCCAATTGAAAAAGGAAGAGAACCTAGAACACCACTTGAATTTGCCACAATTCAAGATATAGAACTAGGAATTTAGTTGCACTTTTGAGAAACACACTCAAAGTACTTGTATTGCTTTGGAAATTTCTTACAATGCTGAATGAATAGCTTCACACGCCCGTCCCCTTTTTATAGACTCAGCAAAAGACAATCAAAGGACTCAAATAACTCCTAACAATTAAAACTAGCTAATGAAAAGTCTAAGAAAAATGAAAAGACTCATCATAAAAGGGTTGGGGGAGGTTACAAGGAATATTCTAGGATTTTTGCAGCTGATTACATCAATCTAGAAGCATCTAAAACGTGCACAATATCAGCCACACAATCACATGTAACCGAAGACTCTTCATATTCCCAGAATTAATCCTTGCAGCTGCTTCAACTTCAATAGAGTATATCTTCCAGAATACTCGGCCAAATCACGCGTTCTTGGGCTTGATAGAAAGCCCTGGAAGTCTATTTTCTAGAATGGGCTCATTTGCTCAATTTGGATAAGCGGTTTGAAAGTTATGGCCCAAACAATGCACCTATCTCAGACTGGACTGGATCAGCATAACGTATCTTTGAGTGAGATTTTGCCCAATCAAATGATGTCCAAATTAAACAAACTTGGGCTTATTTGAAAGATGAAATCTTAAGCTTCAAAAGCACATGGGCCCTCAAGTTGTGGGTCTACTTGAGCTTGTCCAAAAGTGGTCACAAAAATCGGGTTCCGCAGGGATGAATTCGGCACCAAATTTCTAGCAAAGTTTAACCTCTTTTTGACCTCTTCATAGTGTCGTGAGTCTTTGAACTCACTTAATAAGACCAAATGAGCACACTTCCAAGCATGATCTTCTTTGACCCTTTTCTTCTTTGAAATTGGTCTTGAATAAAAATGATGCATATGGAAATATGCATCAGGAAATTTCCTGCACGCACCACCCCCTTAAAGCTTAAGATCTTAGCTTTCCAACAAGACCTTTTGCAAAGCATTTGGAGTCCATTTGGTCAGTCAACCAAGCCAAAACCTGAGACAGCGCACTGCAGGGCGCAATCCAGCACAGTCCGAAATAAGGCCTTCATTGGTTGACTTCCTCAACTCCAACTTTTGTCAATTTTTACAGCATGAAAGGGGACATAAATATTTATCAGATCATGGGTTCAAATCCCATCCAAAGCACACCCTTGTGTTGGTATTAACCAGCCAAAAGGACAAGAGAAACACCCCTTTACCCGGTTTTTCCCAAACCAGTACAAGGGTCTGATTTTCTTGGGTTTTGCTTGTCCCCTTGCCTCCCCACCTGCTGAATGAGTCATGTTGCTGCATCCTAGGATCATTGTAAGCTTGACACCTCATTTGGGAGGCATTATAACCCCTAATGAGGTAGCTTAAGCTAGGTAGTGAGGTGTTTAACTTGTAATGGATGATAGGATGTGTTTCTCTTCCCCAAATGTACTTAGTTTTGATTTTGCCGCTTGGGAAGGGTGGGAAACTCGGCCATCAAGCATAAAAACCAGCTTGGCCCTCATTTTGTAACACAACTTTGAATGAATGAGCTTGTAAGTTCTCTAAACTCTCTCCACAAAAACTCCTAGTGTTATATCTTGAGCTTGGCAACTCAAGTGGGTCTCTAGGTCTTCTTAATTCAACTAAGAAGGTGATTAAATTCCGTAACTTAGTTGAAGGAAGAAGATTTGCCCAAGTGCAAACCAAGGTGGGTTATCATCACCCTTGCTAGTCCACTTGATCTATCTTGGTTATTGGTTCTCTTTTCTTGCTCCCTTCTCAAATGCATTCTTGATTCACTTTAGCAAATACTTGCCTTAGTGAAGCTTGAATCCATCAAATTGGTATCAGAGCTTAGGCTACCATCTTGGCCAAGCTTCCATCACCCAAACACACTCCTAAACACAAGAACCACAAAAACAGCCCAAACACATCCTCCACAAAATCTCAGCCGTGCCCAACCAGAAAGTTGGCACGGGCACACCGTGCCACCTGAGCACGACCGTGCCATAATTCCAGCCCAGCACTTCTTCGCCAGTAGCTCAGCACGGTCAGGCCGTGCCTGCTAGCACGACCGTGCCTACCTCTCCCCGTCCCAAAACACTCTTTCTCTATTCCAAAGCCAAAATGTCTTCTAGCCTCACACCCGAGCAAGTGGCCGAGCAAGCCCTAAGGGAGAAAGCCGAGGTAGAAGCTCAACTAAAGTATCTCCAAAAGCAACTAGGACAACTTATGGAAGAGAAGAGGAGAGGTTTATGGAGTTCAAAGAGTCCAAGCAAGCATCAAGACTCGGATGACTCTGAGGGAAGCAACCCCATTAGTGACTCAAGTGAAGGGGAGCTTGCACCAAGGTCCCAACGACATCAAAGGTCCAGGGGACGAAGCTTTGGAGACTTTAAAGTCGACATTCCGAAGTTCGAAGGACAACTAGACCCGGACATCTTCCTTGATTGGCTTCAAACGGTGGAAAGAGTATTTGAATACAAGAACATTCCGGAAAGCAAAAAGGTAAAGCTAGTAGCCTTGAAACTTCGTAAATATGCTTCCATATGGTGGTCTAATGTTGTGTCCAAAAGGGCGAGAAAAGGGAAAAGTAAGATAAAGACTTGGGAGCAAATGAAATCCAAACTTAAGGCCAAGTTCTTACCCCCACACTATCTTCAAGACAATTTCCTTAAAATCCACCACCTCCAACCAGGTTCAAAGAGTGTGGAAGAGTATACTAGGGAGTTTGAACAACTCCTCTTGAAATGTGATTTGAGGGAGGATGACTCTCAAACCTTGATTCGCTATTTGAGTGGACTTGATGAACAAATTGCTCATATTGTTGAACTACACCCTTACGCATCCCTTGATGAGCTAAGTGCTTTAGCCCACAAGGTCGAAATGCAAAAGAAGCTCAAAGGCAAGAGTCCCACCTCCAAACCTACTCCACGGCCTTACGGTTTCTAAAACCCTCCATGCACTCCTCAAAATTCCTTCCCATCTCCAAGCCCGATACCCCCACAAAACACCACTCCACAAACTCCCTCCAAACAGCCACCCCCAAAACCCTCTAGTAAGGTCCGGTGTTTTCGTTGCCAAGGCCTTGGACACTATGCTTCCGAGTGTCCCAACAAGAGAATGGTTTCTCTAACCTAGTATCAAGCTTCCCTAGAGGAGCTAGAAGAGGAGGTAGAGAAGAGGGAGGAAGAGAAAGTGTATTTGAATGAAACCATAGAGGAGGTCGAAGAGGGCCCGGATGAAGGAGAACTTTTGGTCATTCGGAGGACCTTGAGTGGTCTAGCTTCCCATGATGAGCTTGAACAAAGAGAATCCATCTTCCGTACAAGGTGCACCGTAGGCAGCAAGGTGTGCTCCCTTATCATTGATGGGGAGTTTCGAAAAAATTTTTTTTTTTTTTTTTTTTTAAGAAAAAACAAAATTTTTTTTTTTTTTTTTTTTTTTTTTTTTTCTTTTTTCTTTTTTATTTTTCCTTTTTTTTTTTTTTTTTTTTTTTTTTTTTTTTTTTTTTATTTTTTTCTGGCCTCACAATCCATGGTGAACAAACTCAAACTTCCGGTGACTCCCCACCCGAAGCCATACACCATCTAATGGCTCAATCAAAACCAAGGTTTGCAAATCTCGTCTCAGTGCCTCTTATCCTTAAGCATTGGGAAAACTTATAAAGATGAGATTTGGTGTGACCTTATCCCCATGGGCGCGTGCCATGTCTTGTTGGGTCGCCCTTGGCTCTTTGATAGGAGCGTCACGCATGATGGCCACATGAACACTTACACCTTCACCAAAGATCACAAGAGGATCACCCTCACTCCCGTCAAACCAACCGCCCCCTCCAAATCCAAGGCAAGCTCACAAAGAGATGTCTTTCTCACCACCCTCCCCAAATCCCAAATGCATGAGTTCGCACCTCACAGGAAAAGAAAAAAAGCTCATTTTCAGCCTGGGGACCTAGTATGGGACCAATTGAGGAAGGAGAGATTTCCTAACAAGAGGAAATCCAAATTAATGCCAAGATCGGATGGGCCTTTCGAAATCCTTGAGAAGGTTGGCCCAAACGCTTACAAAGTTGACCTCTTCGGTGATTATGGGGTGCCCGCCACCTTCAATGTGGCCGACTTGAGCCCTTGCTATGATGAAGATGAAGAGTTGTCGAGTTTGAGGCCAAAGTCCAACCAACCCGGGGAGAATGATGGAGACCATCCCACCAAACCTTCAAAAGCCATTGCCAATGATCCATCCCCCGCTAGGGAGTCCAAGAAGGCCAAAGGAGTTCATGCCATAGTCAGAAAGTGTATGCATAAAGAAGAAAGTGAACTGCCCAGTTCATACCGTTTCTGACCCAGTTTTGTTTCTCTGTTGGAGAAAAATGTAGAAGGGGAAATTTCCTGCACGCACCACCCCCTTAAAGCTTAAGATCTTAGCTTTCCAACAAGACCTTTTTCAAAGCATTTGGAGTCCATTTGGTCAGTCAACCAAGCCAAAACCTGAGACAGCGCACTGCAGGGTGCAATCCAGCACAGTTCGAAATAAGGCCCTAATTGGTTGACTTCCTCAACTCCAACTTTTGTCAAATTTTACAGCATGAAAGGGGACATAAATATTTATCAGATCATGGGTTCAAATCCCATCCAAAGTACCCACTTGTGTTGGTATTAACCAGTCGAAAGGACAAGAGAAACACCCCTTTACCCGGTTCTTCCTAAACCGGTACAAGGGTCTGATTTTCTTGGGTTTTGCTTGTCCCCTTGCCTCCCCACTTGCTCAATGAGTCATTTTGCTGCATTCAAGGATCCATGTAAGCTTTACACCTCATTTGGGAGGCATTATAACCCCTAATGAGGTAGATTAAGCTAGGTAGTGAGGTGTTTAGCTAGTATTGGCTGATTAGATGTGTAACTCTTCCCTAAATGTACCTAGCTATTGATTTTGCTGCTTGGAAGGGGAGGGAACTCGGCCACTCTAGCATAAAAAACCAGATGGGGCTCTCACTTGTAACCAACTTTGAATGAATGAGCTTGTGAGTTCTCTAAACTCTCTCCACAAAAAACTCCTAGTGTTATATCTTGAGCTTGGCAACTCAAGTGGGTCTCTAGGTCTTCTTAATTCAACTCAGAAGGTGATTAAATTCTGTAACTTAGTTGAAGGAAGAAGATTTGCCCAAGTGTGCAAACCAAGGTGGGTTATCATCACCCTTGCTAGTCCACTTGATCTATCTTGGTTATTGGTTCTCTTTTCTTGCTCCCTTTTCAAATGCATTCTTGATTCACTTTAGCAAATACTTGCCTTAGTGAAGCTTGAATCCATCATCTTCATAGAAATGTTTGAGCCTATGACCATTCACTTTGAAAATCTTGTTAGTAGCAAAGGATTTGATCTCTACAGCACCATGTGGATAAGTGTTTATTACCATAAGAGGTCCTAGCCATCTAGAGTTTAACTTACCAGGAAAAAGTCTCAGTTTAGAATTAAATAATAGCACTTTCTCACCTACCTGAAATTCTTTCCTAATAAGTTTGGCATCGCGAAATGCTTTGGCCTTACCCTTGTAGATGACTGAATTGTCGTAGGCTTCTAAGCGTATCTCTTCTAGTTCTTGCAATTGCAATTTACGCTCTTTCCCTACTAACTTATAATTAAGATTACATTGTTTCACAGCCCAATATGATTTATGTTCTGATGGAGGTCCATCCCCTAACATGATCCATGGCCATCAAGGGAGCCCAAAAGGTCCAAACCTCATGTCCAAGATGCAAGAAATCAACCTAAGGGAACAAGAAAATTATTTCCTCAAAACTGGAATTTCAGGCGTGCACAAACCCGGTTTTGTGCACGTTATTTCCTAAACTTCCCGAGGCTAAAATGGGGTTGCAGGGAGCCTAAGTTTAAGTTCAAGATGTTCTCTTTCCATCAAGACCTCTTGCAAGTCATTTGGAATTCATTTGATACCTCAAAACCTCAGGCAAAGTCAATCACTACATCCTGGCGCTGAACTGGGCAGGGCTGAAACAAGAGGGTGTTTGGTGGCCCATTTCTCCTCTATTTGGGTTGAAACTTTTATGGTTTGAAAGTACTTTAAAAATATTATCAAGGGACCATAAAAAACCTCAGCCAAATTACACTCATGAGGAGCTATTAACCACCAAAACAAGGGAAGAAACTCCCTTTTAACCGGGTAATGGGGCAGCCGGGTACAAGAGAGAAGAGTGAGGTGTTTTATTGCTCTAACCCATGCTTAGCCACTTGCAAGAGTCATCATGAAGGGTAATTAGCTGCCAAGAAGCTTCCATTCACCCCTAGGCCGACACATCATCCTCAAGATTAGCATTGAAGAGGTGTCAAGTGGAGGATGCATCTACCCTTTTTTGTTTTGATATGATCTATGTATTTTTGCCTAGTTTAGCTTATAGTGCAACATAGGGCCTATGATTTGTACTTGGAACTTTTGTATTAATACCCCCACAAGCCCCTTGGCCGGCCACTCAAGCTTGTTTATTGAATGATAGTTGAGCTTTGCTCCTTTGAATCCTCAAACTCTCTTCTAGCTTATCTCATCTTTTGGCCAAGTTGAGTGGTGATCTAGTAAGAGTCTTAACTTCTTTCTTGGTGGTGTTTCTGTATCCAAGAGGTTGTTAAGGGCCCTAACATCAAACCTTGGTGGTGTTTCTGTATCCAAGGTAGGTGTTAGTTCCGGTTCTATCCTTCCCAACTCAAGGTGAGTTTGTGAATTCAAAGCTGCCTTGTTGTCACCGCCCATTGCTTTCATCCCACCCTCGTTCCTATCCTCTTGGGTTTTCCTTGAGGATACATCATATTTGGTATCAGAGCTAAGGCTTCCCTAGGCCCAAGCTTGCTGCCCAGCACCCTTCCAAACACCCCAAACACATTCCCCCTCAAAAAAACACCAAACCGTGCTCCACGGTTTTTCACCATCCAGAAAATCGGCACGGTCAGCCCGTGCCAAAGAGCACGACCATGCCACCCTCACATTCCAGCCACACTTCCTTCTCCATCCACACCCAGTACTTCAGCACGGCCACCCCGTGCCATGTCGCACGACCGTGCCACCCCTTTCCCAGCCACATCTCAACTTCGCTCCCGTCCAGAACCAGAGCACGGCCACCCCGTGCCTAACAGCACGCTCGTGCCACATTCAGGCCGTGAGGTTTCCCCTTGTTTCAACACAAGCACTACTAGTATGACCATGGAGGAAAAGTTTGAGGCTCTCATGAGGAATTATGAGGCCTTGAAGCTACAGAATGAAGAGATCAAAGGTCAGAACGAGTATTTGAGGCGACAACTTGGAGACTCCTTGAAGCAAAAACGAGAGGAGATTAGAAGTTCCCGATCTTCTAACTCTTCCGACTCCGAGCCGGAAGCAAGAGAAGCCCCACACTTGAGCTCGTCAAGTGAAGAGGAGGCTTATAGAAGATCAAGAAGAGGAAGGCGGACAACCTCTCACCAAGGAGACATTAGAGTGGAGATTCCAGAATTTGAAGGAAGCTAGACCCCGATGAGTTCTTGGAATGGATGCAAACCGTTGAGAGAATCTTTGACTACAAAGAGATTTCCGAGGGAAATAAGGTAAAACTTGTGGCCCTTAAACTTCGTAAATATGCTTCTCTTTGGTGGTCCAACCTTTGTGCTAAGAGAGTTAGGCAAGGGAAGGGAAAGATTCGAACATGGGAAAAGATAAAAACCAAACTCAAAGCCCGTTTCCTACCCCCATCTTACCTACAAGACAATTATTCCCAACTTCACAATCTCACCCAGGGGAACTTGAGTGTTGAGGAGTACACTAGGGAATTTGAGAAGTTGTTAATCAAGTGTGACTTGAGAGAGCCCGAAGAGCAAACCATAGTGAGATATTTGGGTGGGTTAGATCCTAGGTATGCCCATGTGGTGGAATTGCAACAATACACCGCTTTTGATGAGGTGTGTGTCTTAACCCACAAAGTTGAGCAACAAAGGAAATCCAAGCTCTACAAAAGAGAACCTCCCAAACCCTTTCCTAAGAGCCAACCTTTCAACAAGGGGAGCTCTTATCCACCTCCCAAACCCACGGTTACTACACCCTCACCTCCACAAAAGAACCAAGCCCCACAAAAGACTCCACCTTCCCAAAACCGTCCCAATCTAAGCCAAATGACCAAAGGAGATGTTTCAAGTGTCAAGGTCTTGGGCACATTGCTTCGGAGTGTCCAAATAGGAGAGTTATCACCTTGGCCGAGTGGGATGAGAGAAGAGAAGAAGAGGGAGAAGAGGAGGAAGAAAGAGAAGGTGTGTATTACATGGAGGAACGAGAAGAAGTGATTGAGGAAGCGGATGAAGGAGAGTTACTTGTATTGAGGAGAGCTTTGAGTACCAAAAGAGGAGAGCATGAAGAACAAAGGGAGAACATCTTCCATACACGTTGCACCATTCAAAGCAAAGTGTGTTCCTTCATCATTGATGGTGGGAGTTGTGCAAATGTGGCTTCCGTGACTATGGTGGAGAAGCTTGGCCTTCAAGCTTCGGCTCATCCTCACCCCTACAACATTCAATGGCTAAATCAAGGTAAGGGGTTGCAAGTTAATTCAAGGTGCTTGATTTCATTTTCAATTGGGAAGCACTATCATGATGAATTGTGGTGTGATATCATCCCATGGATGCATGTCACCTTTTGTTGGGGAGACCTTGGTTGTTTGATCGGAAGGTCATACATGATGGCTATCTAAACACCTACACCTTCCACAAAGATGGGAAAAAGATCACCCTTGCCCATTAAGCCCTTCCCAACTCCACAAAAGTAAGCCCCAACCAAGCCATGACCATTCGGACATGCTTCTAGCCGTAAGTGAGCCTCTCCTTAAGGCTTCTCACCATGAATTCAAGGCCTTCAAGGAGTGGATCCTAGCCACCCTTGAAGAATCCGAAACCTCCACTCCATCACACCCCCTAGCCCATTCCCTCCTTGAACACTTTAGCCATGTCTTTCCCGAGGAAATACTTCCCGGCTTACCACCACAAAGAACCACCCAACACCACATAGACCTCATACCCGGTTCCATTCTCCCAAAGAAACCGGCTTATCGGACAAACCCCAAAGAAACCATGGAAATCCAAAGGCAAGTTGATGAGCTTATGGATAAGGGGTTGATTAGAGAGAGCTTGAGCCCTTGGGCGGTTCCGGCCCTCCTTGTGCCAAAGAAAGATGGGAGCATGCGTATGTGTGTTGATAGTCGAGCAATCAACAAGATAACCATCAAGTATAGATGTCCAATTCCCCGCCTTGAGGATATGCTTGATGAGTTATATGGTTCTAGTGTGTTCTCTAAGGTGGATTTGAGAAGTGGTTACTACCAAATCCGCATTAGAGAGGGAGATAAATGGAAAACGGCCTTCAAAACCAAAGGAGGCTTGTATGAGTGGCTAGTCATGCCTTTCGGATTGTCAAATGCTCCAAGTACCTTCATGCGGCTCATGAACCAAGGGTTCCGGCCCTTCATTGGAAAATTCGTTGTGGTGTATTTTGATGACATCCTCATCTATAGCAAGAATGAAGAAGAGCACCTTCAACACCTCACACAAGTCATGAAGGTTCTAGAGAAGGAGAAGCTCTATGGTAACCTCAAGAAGTGTGCATTTTTCACTCATGAGGTAACCTTCCTTGGTTACATTGTCACAAGTGAAGGCATCAAAGTTGATGAGAGTAAAGTGGAAGCAATTCGGTCTTGGCCAACCCCAAGAGTATTCATGATGTGCGAAGTTTCCATGGGCTTGCCTCATTCTATAGGCGGTTCATTAGAAACTTTAGTACCATTATGGCCCCTATGACCGAGGTTATCAAAGGTGCATCGTTCAAGTGGACTCCCAAGGCTTAAGAAGCCTTTGAAACCATCAAGTCCAAACTCACCCAAGCACCGGTTCTTGCCTTGCCATGCTTTGACAAAGTGTTTGAGGTAGAGTGTGATGCATCGGGAGTTGGCATTGGAGGAGTCCTCACTCAAGAAGGGCGGCCCTTAGCCTTCTTTAGTGAGAAGCTTTGTGACTCAAGGATGATAAGGAGTTCTATGCAATAGTGAGGTGCCTTGAGCATTGGAATCATTACTTGGAGGCTAGTGAGTTCATCTTGCACTCCAATCATGAAGCCTTGAAATACATTCAAGGGCAACATAAACTTAACTCACGGCATGCCAAGTGGGTGGAGTTCCTCCAATCTTTCAACTTCACCATCAAGCATAATTCCGGAAAGCTCAACCAAGGAGCCGATGCCTTGTCAAGGAGGCACTTATTGCTATTCCAACTTGATGTTTGCATTCTTGGTTTTGAGCATTTGAAGTCCCTCTATGAGAATGATGAAGATTTGGGAGAGCTCTACAAGGAGTGCCTTCGACATCCCAAAGGTGACTTCCTTGTCCAAGATAGATTTTTATTCAAGGGATCGAGATTGTGTGTGCCTAAGTGTGGCACAAGAGAGTTACTCATATGTGAGGTCCATGGAGGATCTCTTGCCGGTCACTTTGGAGAAAACAAGACCCTTATGATGTTAAGGGAACATTATTATTGGCCAAGTATGAGTAAAGATGTCCAAGATGTGTTGAAGAGATGTGCAACTTGTCAAGTGGCCAAAAGCCACCTCGTACCCCACGGCTTATACACTCCCTTACCTACTCCCAATCATCCTTGGGAGGATGTGAGCATGGATTTTGTTCTTAGCCTTCCAAGAACACAAAGGGGTAAAGATTCGATCTTTGTTGTTGTTGATCGTTTTTCTAAGATGGCCCATTTCATACCTTGTACCAAGACCAATGATGCCACCCACATTGCCGAATTATACTTCAAGGAAGTAATGAGGATACATGGCATCCCTAGATCCATTGTTTCGGATAGGGATACCAAGTTCCTTAGCCATTTTTGGGTGACACTTTGGAAGAAGATGGGAACCAAGCTCAAGTATAGCACTTCATGCCACCCTCAAACGGATGGGCAAACCGAAGTCACCAATCGGACTTTGGGAACCCTCCTAAGAGTGCTAGTGAAATCCAATATCAAAGCTTGGGACTTAGCCTTGCCACAAGCCGAATTCGCTTTCAACAAATCACCTAGCAAGGCCACGGGCTTATCTCCATTCAAGGTAGTCTATGGGATGGATCCCTTGAGTCCCCTTGATCTTGCTCCAAGAGAAATGAATGCGAAGCCTCACATGGAGGCTAGCAAGCGAGTCGAAGAGATCCAAAAGCTCCATGAAACCGTGAAGGCCAAAATTGAGAAGGCCAATGCCTTATACAAAGACCATGCCAACAAGCATAGAAAGAAGATGGTGCTTCACCCTGGTGATTTGGTATGGCTTTAGTTAAGGAAGGAACGGTTTCCTTCTAAGAGGAAGAGCAAATTGATGCCAAGGGCCGATGGTCCTTTTGAAGTATTGGAACGCATCAATGATAATGCACACAAGATCAATTTTCCCGGTGAGTATGGAGTTTCGGCTACTTTCAACGTAGCCGACCTTAGCCCTTATGAGGAGGATGATAATCTTATCAATTTGAGGGCAAATTCTCTTCAACAAGGGGAGGATGACGGAGGTCCATCCCCTAACATGATCCATGGCCATCAAGGGAGCCCAAAAGGTCCAAACCTCGTGTCCAAGATGCAAGAAATCAACCTAAGGGAACAAGGAAATTATTTCCTCAAAACTGGAATTTCAGGCGTGCACAAACCCGGTTTTGTGCACGTTATTTCCTAAACTTCCCAAGGCTAAAATGAGGTTGCAGGAAGCCTAAGTTTAAGTTCAAGACGTGCTCTTTCCATCAAGACCTCTTGCAAGTCATTTGGAGTTCATTTGATACCTCAAAACCTCAGGCAAAGTCAATCACTACATCCTGGCGCTGAACTGGGCAGGGCTGAAACAAGAGGTTGTTTGGTGGCCCATTTCTCCTCTATTTGGGTTGAAACTTTTATGGTTTGAAAGTACTTTAAAAATATTATCAAGTGACCATAAAAAAACTTCAGCCAAATTACACTCATGAGGAGCTATTAACCACCAAAACAAGGGAAGAAACACCCTTTTAACCGGGTAATGGGGTAGCCGGGTACAAGAGAGAAGAGTGAGGTGTTTTATTGCTCTAACCCATGCTTAGCCACTTGCAAGAGTCATCATGAAGGGTACTTAGCTGCCAAGAAGCTTCCATTCACCCCTAGGCCGACACATCATCCTCAAGATTAGCATGGAAGAGGTGTCAAGTG
>JAKOGI010003205.1:42350-62714 GCA_029747015.1 Carnegiea gigantea | reverse complement strand
TCATGGAATCCATTAAAAAGGAGTGGATTTCAGACATGGAACGTCTTCGTACCAATATTCCTTTCTTTCTTTGGTTCCCTACATTTGCTACCAAACATGGTCTTCAGAATGTTTACCAGCTACCCAGTATTAATGTTCAAACTTCCCTTATGAAAGTTTGGCATTTTCAACATGGCTCTAGTGTCTCCTCTGTCCATCCCCCTGCAGATGATCTTAAGCTTCTGCACAGAGGTGACACCATTTTGGCGACACCTTTTCGCAAAGGCCGGGAGGGGAGTGAGGCAGTCAAACTTGATGACCTAAAAAAGGTTCATCAACAAGCCAATTATACAAACACTATCCTTCAAACAATTACTGAACAGCTTAACCAAGTTTCAGCCCAAATTGCTGAAAACAAGCGTAACCCAATGATTCATACCAAGCAAGAACCTAAAGATGAAGGTTCTCCACCTTTCTTCAAAACAGATACTATTCCAAAACCCAGATTAGAAGCCTTTCATAAACAAACAGAATCCTCAAATAATCATTACCTCAAACTCATTTCTGACCAACTCAAGACTCTTGAGTTAGCCTCTTCCAAACCCTCAACATCTTGCATAGACAAAACTTGTCAAAAGATCCAAGATGAGTCTTCCACCAGTGATGAGTCTAGTGATGACTCAGAAGAGAGTCATGACGTTCAGAAACAAGAAGGTTGTGATACTCTGCAAACCATTGACAACATCCTTGATGAACCAACCACAATTAACAAACTTCACAATTGGTCTAGAGGTCCAGGAAAGAATTTCTATCCTAGGCCAACTCCACCTGATATTCAATATGAAGAACGTGAATCCTTTGCCTCATCTAGTTTTGATGGCAGATCCATTCATCAATGGAATATCGATGGAAAGGCGGAGCATGAAATCCTTTCCACAGTCCAAGAAATGTGGATGGCACATAATGCTTACAAAACACAGGGTCATAGTGATACCAACATAGCAGTTGCCCTCGTAATAGGTTTTACAGGACAACTTAAGTCTTGGTGGGATAACACCTTTATCACAGAACAAAGACAAGCCATCCTAACGCACAAAAAGATAGTAAGGAACCCTACCACAGGACTTGAAGCAGAACAAGATGATTGTGTGCAAACTCTTTTGCATACAATTACTCTTCATTTCCTTGGTAACCCAAAAGAAGAACAAGCCGTGGCTAAAACAATTCTCATCAATTTAAGATGTCCTTCCCTAACGGATTATAGATGGTATAAGGATGTCTTTCTTACAAATGTTCTTAAACGGGAAGACAATACCCAAGATTTCTGGAAAGAAAGATTTATTACAGGATTACCAAATTTATTTGGTGAAAGAATCCTCAATAAACTTAGACAGAATTTTGGTACCAATGATATCCCGTTTGGATTATTAACATTTGGTCAATTATTTGGTATCGTCAAAACTGAAGCTTTAAGTCTTTGTAATGAGATTAAGCTTCAATCCAAATATGGGAATGAGCGAACCAAATCTAGAAAGGAGATGGGTACATTCTGTGAAGCTTTTGGAATTACAAAGATTATGGCTCCTTCTACGGCCCGTAAAAAGGCCCAGAAGAAACAAAAGCCCAAACCAAGACAGCCCTTTGCTCAATCCAAACTTTTTGTCAAAAAGGAAACCAAACCAGTTTCAAAAAAGAAAAGGTCTGCTAAGGACCAAAAGCCCATTGTCTGTTACAAATGTGGCAAAATAGGCCACAAGGCTCCTCAATGCAAAACAGAACAAAAGAGTAATGAGTTGTTTTCAGAAGATCCAGAACTCAAACAAAAACTTCTGGCACTCCTCATTAAGGAACCCACTGGGTCTGAAAGTGAAGACAACTACTATGCTGAATCCAGTAATGATTCAGAATATGAGTCTTCACCTATTAAGACCTTAAATGTCATTTCCTCCAAATCCAAAAAGGAATTCCTTATTGAGTTAATAGGACAAGTCCCTGACCTAGATGTCAAAAAAGATTATCTTCAACGCCTCAAAGATTTAATCCTTGAAGAAGAAGATAAACCAAAATTCGATTTTGGACCTTCTTCGTCATTCAATCAAATCTTTGAGAATTATCCTATTCCAAATCCTTTTCAACCCGTCACTACAAAACAATTACAAACTGAGCTTAACGAACTCAAAAGTCAAGTTCGTATCCTCAAATCCGATGTCATCCTCCTTAAAACAAAAGATTTAGAGATTGATGCAAAAATATCAATGCTAGAATCTCTAAAAACAAAGCCTCCTTTTCCTCCACCTGACATACATTCCGCCGAAATATCAGAAGTTGATATTCCTCAAACCCAATTTTTACAAACAATATCCCGTATTACCTTTCAAAAATGGTACTCTATAGTCAAGTTAGTTGTTGATGACTTCTCTATGAATGTCATCGCTCTAATTGACAGTGGAGCAGATCAAAATTGCCTTAGAGAAGGAGTTGTTCCTACTAAGTACTGCGAGCGTTTAAATGAACAGCTTGTCAGTGCTAGTGGTGATCCTTTACATATTCGTTACAAATTAGAAAAAGGATATATTCGTAATAACAATTACTCCTTCAAAAATATATTTCTTGTTATTAGTAATATTACTAATGATTTGATTTTAGGTACTCCTTTTTTGACACAAATCTACCCCTTTACTGTTTCGGAAAGTGGAATTCATACAAAGGTTTTGGGTAACCCCATTACTTTTTCTTTCCTAACCTCCACTCAGCAAAAGATGATTATGGAATTGCAATCTTCGTCGGCTTTCAAGCAAATCAATTGTCTTCCGTCAAAGCAAAATCAAATTTCCTACCTTCAAGAAGAACTATCCCACAAAAAGATAGAAGAAAAATTACTTAACCCTTCTTTACAATTAAAAATTTCTGATTTAGAAAAAGTTTTCAAAGAAAAGGTATGTGCTGATCTTCCCAATACTTTCTGGGAAAGAAAGAAACATGTCATCTCTTTACCTTATGAACCTGGGTTCGATGAAAGAAATATTCCCACCAAGGCTCGTCCCACTCAAATGAATTATGAACTTCTTGAACATTGCAAAAAAGAAATTCAAGTTTTACTTGATAAAAACCTAATTAGACCTTCGAAATCTCCCTGGAGTTGTGCAGCCTTTTATGTTAATAAAGCTGCTGAAAAGGAAAGAGGAGTTCCTCGCAAAGTTTTACAATGGATTCGCTATCCTCTTCCCAATAAAAGAGATTTACTAAATAGACTTCATAGTGCAACATTATTTTCTAAATTTGATATGAAGTCTGGATTCTGGCAAATCCAAATTAAGGATAACGATAGATACAAAACCGCTTTTACAGTTCCATTTGGGCATTACGAATGGAATGTTATGCCATTTGGTCTTAAAAACGCCCCCTCTGAATTTCAAAACATCATGAATGACATTTTCACTCCATACACAGATTACATTATCGTTTATATTGACGATGTTTTGGTCTTTTCAAACTCCATTGAACAACATTTTAAGCATCTGCACCATTTCCTCCGAATCATTCAACAAAATGGTTTAGCACTCTCTGCATCCAAAATGATTTTATTCCAAACCAAAATCAGATTTCTAGGACATAATATTTATCAAGGTACCGTTAAGCCCATCCAGAGATCCTTAGCCTTTGCTGACAAACTTCCAGACGAAATCAAAGATAAAACCCAGTTACAGAGATTCTTAGGATGTCTGAATTATGTGTCAGAATTCTTTCCTCACCTAAAACAATTATGTGCTCCCCTTTATAGTCGACTTAGGAAGAACCCTCAGCCTTGGACGAACAAGCATACAGTCATTATTCAGCATATTAAGAAATGCATTAAGACCTTACCATGTCTACATATTCCCAGTCCCTTTGCATTTATGATTGTTGAAACTGATGCATCTGACATAGGTTATGGTGGCATTTTAAAACAAAAATTATCATCGCATAACCAAGAACAATTAGTTAGATATCATTCAGGTTTATGGATTGGTGCACAAAAGAATTACTCTACAATCAAAAAGGAAATTTTATCCATTGTTCTCTGTGTTACAAAATTTCAAGATGATTTGTATTTCAAAAAATTTCTTCTAAGAATAGATTGCAAATCTGCAAAAGAAATTTTACAAAAAGATGTCAAAAACCTGGTTTCAAAACAAATTTTTGCCCAATGGCAAGCTATCCTTTCAGCATTTGATTTTGATATAGAATTTATCAAAGGAAATGCTAATTCTTTACCTGATTTCCTTACAAGAGAGTTCTTACAAGGAAAAATTGATACAAAATTCCTATTGCAGATTATCATATGAGCTCCTCCAGAAGCAGCGGCCACGACAAAGGAAAAGCCATACAAATGACAGATGACCCTTTAATTGTCCCTACCATTATTTTCTCTTCTCTTGACAAAAGTTTCCCACCTTAGGATGATCCTTCCATCATCCATGCTCATGCCTCACAAATAAATTCACACATGAATGACCTTGAACCTTTCCCTCTCAACAATTATCCACATGAACCTCTCCTGTTTCATCTCCGAGATTATGAACTATTCTACACATCATTCTGTGGTCCTCGATACAATGAATATGCCATTTTTATTGATTACAATGAATGGTTGGTCAATAAGGAACTTCCCTTTTACCAATATCTCAAAATTATTAAGGCCTATAGAGCTCTCCTTGAAGACCTTAATCATCACCCAGTACTCATTATTATACCAACAGGCTACGTACAAACCTGTAAATACTTCCATCAACATTTTGAATATTGGACCGCTTATGAGCCTCATATTTTTCGATTCGTCTCAAAAATCTTCCCTGACCTCCACATTTGCCCTATTGACCAAACTTATTCGCATGTTTTAATTCCTTTAAAATATGGAATTAATTTTGAAGCATCCTGTTTGGTCCCTACTACAAATGGCCTACAATGCGACTTTCTCCTCAAATACAGCAAATTCTCATGATGGAAAAATCTATTATTAAAACAAAGTCTGGCAAAGGTCACATGACCTTTGGCAAAATGCAAAAGCCAAATAACACAAAAGAGCCTGCAAGGGTCATTTGGCCCTTGGCAAAAGTAAAGGCCATTCGTACTAACGAATCTTTTCTTTTGCAGCATTCGACAAAATACACTGTTCATCTACAGTGACCTCACTAACAAAAAGCAAACAGTGTAATGATAAGAATGGTGACTCACATTTCATTACGTGTCCAAGACAAAAGGAATCTGCTTTACAAAAAGATGACTCACCTTTTCAGTACATGATGGCCGACAAAGAGCATCTACTTTTGATGCCCAAACAAAAATACAATTATGAAGAGCTCTCTTCTATCTCTATTTAAGGAGTGCTCGTCCAGTGAAGAAGGCAGAGTAGAAAAGAGAGAGAAGCATCTTCAAGCTTTCTAAACTTCCTCTCAGCTTTCTTCAACAAAATTTTCTAGTTTTAAGTTATCTTTTGTACTTCTACATTTCAGAATTTCCAACATTTCCAAGTTCATTTGTAAGTTCTTTGTATTACATTTCTATCAGTTTTTATCTGTTACTCTGTACATTTCAATAAACTTCAAATTACATTTCAGTGTCCCTGTTTATTTGAGTAAACGATCCTGTTACCTGGCAAGAAGGCTATAAATGTTCCAGACCCCCAGAGGAGCTTCTCGTGGAATGACCTAATTCGTGACGAAGTTCTAGCTCTTCGACCTCGGGGGCTAAGTGGCTAGCCACCAGCTTGGCTGTCAGTGTCGTGAGGCCTGACGTAAAAGGTAACGGGAGGTACCCGTTGGTGTCACAGACGGGATTCTGCGTCGTGGAGCTGCGGCTCACGAACGGAACACCCTGGGTGGGGCCAATATGGTATCAGAGCCAGATTGGCTGCATATACTTTCATTTAGACGTTGTGCTTAGGTGTGTTTTTGCATCTCTGTGTTCATAGAGCTGTGTCTTGCATACAGTGGTGTCCCTAGCGTTGGTCAGCCAAGGAAAATCCGTTGGTCAGCCGTGTGAAGGTGGTCTCGGTGGTGGTCCCGTTATACACCTATCTGCGCATAGAGTTTTGAATGTATACATAAGCATGGCGTCTAGATTATGGCGTATGTTGTCTTTCAAATCTGATAGTAACCAGGGTAACATCGTTAACTCTAATGAGCAAAGAACCTTACCTTTATTTAGGGCTCCTAGCCCAGACAATTATGCTAATTGGTCTCTCCCTAGAATAGAGTTAGACACCATTTACAAAATTGGCACATTTGATTTCGTTAAAGCATATTCTTGCAAAACGCATGAAGAAGTCATTAGTCTACAAAATGGTTTGCAAACTATTGACATGCTTAAACAAAATGCTATCAATTTACATTTACAAGCAAAATATCGATTTATGCATATTGGTTTAGTACAAGTAGCCATTAAACCTTTGGTAAGAAAAGGTATTAATGCTCCCATTTACATGGCTTTACGTGATAAAAGATTGCGAAAATACAAATCTTTATTACTTGCTGTTATTCAAACAAACATTTGCAAAGGTCCTATATTTTTCAATTGCTATCCTGATTTTATGGTTGATTTAACTTGTCCTATGACAACAGAAGCCCTCAAACTTGATGTTCATATTCAAGGCAACGAATTTTTGAACTTCAAAAACTTTGTTGTTATGTATCGTATTTATTTTCGACTTATGAGTACAAATTTAAATACAAGGTTCCTAAACCCTCTTCCTTCCAATTCCCAAGAAACAATTTTACTTCAAATTGAAGACGAGAAACCCACAGTCTTCACTCCAAAATTACTCAAATGGGATGAAATAACTCTCCCAGATGAGCTTGAGCTCCACGAGCCTCAACCTTCTTTACATATTGAAAGAAGAGATATTGACGAAATTGTAGAAGAATCTGATGGCCGAATTCTTCTTAAATTTCGTTCATTCTCTATCACAGAAACTCCTGACCATTCTTATCCATCCAATTATAGACGATCTTTTTCGGATGTTACTTCGTCTTCTGAACATTTCGACCATTCGACTCGTTATAGGTTTCGTAATCCTATACCTGAGCCCATTATTGATCCTCCATCTCCGACTACATCTGGAATTGGAGCTTCAATTAATGGTATTTCTTTCAAAAATTTCCAAATTGACTGGGATATGATCAAAGCTGATTATTACTCAGTTCCAAATACATCTTCGCGAACTTGGTTCGAGCAAATGGATCGTTCCCTCATGGAATCCATTAAAAAGGAATGGATTTCGGACATGGAACGTCTTCGTAAAAATATTCCTTTCTTTCTTTGGTTCCCTACATTTGCTTCCAAACATGGTCTTCACAATGTTTACCAAATTCCTAGTATTAATGTTCAAACTTCCCTTATGAAAGTTTGGCATTTTCAAAATGGTTCCAGTGTCTCCTCTGTCCATCCCCCTGCAGATGATCTTAAGCTTCTGCACAAAGGTGACACCATTCTGGCGACACCTTTTCGCAAAGGCCGGGAGGGGAGTGAGGTAGTCAAACTTGATGACCTAAAAAAGGTTCATCAACAAGCCAATTATACAAACACTATCCTTCAAACAATTGCTGAACAGCTTAACCAAGTTTCAGCCCAAATTGCTGAAAACAAGCGTAACCAAATGACCCATACCAAGCAAGAACCTAAAGATGAAGGTTCTCCACCTTTCTTCAAAACAGATACTATTCCAAAACCCAGATTAGAAGCCTTTCATAAACAAACAGAATCCTCAAATAATCATTACCTCAAACTCATTTCTGACCAACTCAAGACTCTTGTGTTAGCTTCTTCCAAGCCCTCAACATCTTGCATAGATAAAACTTGTCAAAAGATCCATGATGAGTCGTCCACTAGTGATGAGTCTAGTGATGACTCAGAAGAGAGTCATGACGTTCAGAAACACGAAGGTCGTGATACTCTGCAAACCATTGACAATATCCTTGATGATCCAACCACAGTTAACAAACTTCACAATTGGTCTAGAGGTCCAGGAAAGAATTTCTATCCTAGGCCAACTCCACCTGATGTTCAATATGAAGAACGTGGATCCTTTGCCTCATCTAGTTTTGATGGCAGATCCATTCATCAATGGAATATCGGTGGCAAGGCTGAACATGAAATCCTTTCCACAGTCCAAGAAATGTGGATGGCACATAATGCTTACAAAACACAGGGTCATAGTGATACCAACATAGCAGTTGCCCTCGTAATAGGTTTTACAGGACAACTTAAGTCTTGGTGGGATAATACCTTTACCACAGAACAAAGACAAGCCATCCTAACTCACAAAAGGATAGTAAGGAACCCGACCACAGGACTTGAAGAAGAACAAGATGATTGTGTGCAAACTCTTTTGCATACAATTACTCTTCATTTCCTTGGTAACCCAAAAGAAGAGCAAGCAGTTGCTAAAACAATTCTCATCAATTTACGATGTCCTTCCCTGACAGATTATAGATGGTATAAGAATGTCTTTCTTACAAATGTTCTTAAAAGGGAAGACAATACCCAAGATTTCTGGAAAGAAAGATTTATTGCAGGATTACCAAATTTATTTGGTGAAAGAATCCTCAATAAACTTCGACAGAATTTTGGCACAAATGATATCCCGTTTGGATTATTAAAATTTGGTCAATTATTTGGTATTGTCAAAACTGAAGCTTTAAGTCTTTGTAATGAGATTAAGCTTCAATCCAAATATGGGAATGAGCGAACCCAATCTAGAAAAGAGATGGGTACATTCTGTGAAGCCTTTGGAATTACAAAGATTATGGCTCCTTCTACGGCCCGTAAAAAGGCCCAGAAGAAACAAAAGCCCAAACCAAGACAGCCCTTTGCTCAATCCAAACCTTTTGTCAAAAAAGAAACCAAACCAGCTTCAAAAAAGAAGACCAAAAGCCCATTGTCTGTTACAAATGTGGCAAAGTAGGCCACAAGGCTCCTCAATGCAAAACAGAACAAAAGATTAATGAGTTGTTTTCAGAAGATCCAGAACTCAAACAAAAACTTCTGGCACTCCTCATTAAGGAACCCTCAGGGTCTGAAAATGAAGACCACTATTATGATGAATCCAGTGATGATTCAGAATATGAGTCTTCACCAATTAAGACTCTTAATGTCATTTCCTCCAAATCCAAAAAGGAATTCCTTATTGAGTTAATAGGACAAATCCCTGACCTCGATGTCAAAAAGGATTATCTTCAGCGCCTCAAAGATTTAATCCTTGAAGAGGAAGATAAACCAAAATTTGATTTTGGACCTTCTTCATCCTTCAATCAAATCTTTGAGAATTATCCTATTCCAAATCCTTTCCAACCCGTCACTACAAAACAATTACAAACTGAGCTTAACGAACTCAAAAGTCAAGTTCGTATCCTCAAATCAGATGTCATCCTCCTCAAAACAAAAGATTTAGAGATTGATGCAAAAATATCAATGCTGGAATCTCTAAAAGCAAATCCTCCTTTTCCTCCACTGGATTTACATTCCTCAGAATTATCAGAGGTTGAAATTCCTCAAACTCAATTTTTACAAACAATATCTCGTATTACCTTTCAAAAATGGTACTCTATAGTCAATTTAGTTGTTGATGACTTCTCTATGAATGTCATCGCTCTAATTGACAGTGGAGCATATCAAAATTGCCTTAGAGAAGGAGTTGTTCCTACTAAGTACTGTGAGCGTTCAAATGAATAGCTTGTCAGTGCTAGTGGTGATCCTTTACATATTCGTTACAAATTAGAAAAAGGATATATTCGTAATAACAATTACTCCTTCAAAAATATATTTCTTGTTATTAGTAATATTACTAATGATTTGATTTTAGGTACTCCTTTTTTGACACAAATCTACCCCTTTACTGTTTCGGAAAGTGGAATTCATACAAAGGTTTTGGGTAACCCCATTACTTTTTCTTTCCTAACCTCCACTCAGCAAAAGACGATTATGGAATTGCAATCTTCGTCGGCTTTCAAGCAAATCAATTGTCTTCAGTCAAAGCAAAATCAAATTTCCTACCTTCAAGAAGAACTATCCCACAAAAAGATAGAAGAAAAATTACTTAACCCTTCTTTACAATTAAAAATTTCTGATTTAGAAAAAGTTTTCAAAGAAAAGGTATGTGCTGATCTTCCCAATGCTTTCTGGGAAAGGAAGCAACATGTCATTTCTTTACCATATGAGCCTGGATTCGATGAATGCGCTATTCCAACTAAGGCTCGTCCAACTCAAATGAATTTCGAACTTCTTGAACACTGTAAAAAAGAAATTCAAACTTTGCTCGACAAAAATTTGATTCGGCCTTCTAAATCTCCTTGGAGTTGTGCAGCTTTTTATGTCAATAATGCTGCGGAAAAGGAACGTGGAGTGCCTCGCCTTGTTATTAATTACAAACCTTTAAACAAAGTTTTACAGTGGATTCGCTATCCCATTCCCAACAAAAGAGATTTGCTAAACCGACTGCATAGTGCAAAATTATTTTCTAAGTTTGACATGAAATCGGGCTTCTGGCAAATCCAAATTAAAGAGACAGACAGATACAAAACTGCCTTTACAGTTCCATTTGGGCATTACGAATGGAATGTCATGCCATTTGGTCTCAAAAATGCCCCCTCGGAATTTCAAAATATAATGAATGACATTTTTACACCATATACAGATTACATCATCGTTTATATTGACGATGTTTTGGTATTTCCACAATCTATTGATCAACATTTTAAACATTTACAACATTTTCTTCGCATCATAGAAAAAAATGGTTTAGCACTCTCTGCATCCAAAATGATGTTATTCCAACCAAAAATTCGGTTTTTAGGGCATGATATTTATCAAGGAACTATTAAGCCTATTCAAAGATCCTTAGCCTTTGCTGACAAATTTCCAGATGAAATCAAGGATACAACTCAATTACAGCGCTTCTTAGGATGTCTTAATTACGTATCAGATTTCTTTCCACATTTAAAACATTTATGTGCTCCCCTTTATGGAAGGCTTAAGAAGAACCCTCAGCCTTGGTCACAAGAGCACACTGCTATTGTTAAACAAATTAAGGAACGCATCAAGGCCCTACCGTGTCTACATATTCCTAATCCCTCTGCATACATGATTGTAGAAACTGATGCATCTGACATAGGTTATGGTGGCATTTTAAAACAAAAATTACCATCACATACTCATGAGCAATTAGTTAGATATCATTCAGGATTATGGATTGGTGCACAAAATAATTACTCTACAATCAAAAAGGAAATTTTATCCATTGTTCTCTGTGTTACAAAATTTCAGGATGATTTGTATTTCAAAAAATTTCTTCTCAGAATAGATTGCAAATCTGCAAAAGAGATTTTACAAAAAGATGTTAAAAATCTTGTTTCAAAACAAATTTTTGCCCGTTGGCAAGCAATCCTTTCAGCCTTTGATTTTGAGATTGAATTTATCAAAGGAAACACAAATTCTTTGCCTGATTTCCTTACAAGAGAATTTTTGCAAGGAAAGAGTGACACAAAATTCCTTTTGCAGGAACACAAATGAGTTCATCCAATAGCAACCGCAAAGACAAAGGCAAAGCTATACAAACATCTGATGACACTCAGATTCTTCCTACCATTATTTTCTCTTCCCTTGACAAAAGTTTCCCCCCTTATGATGATCCTCCCATCATCCATTCTCATGCCTCACAAATAAATCCACACATTAATGATCTTGAACCTTTCCCTCTCACCAATTATCCACATGAACCTCTCCTATTTCATCTCCGTGATTATGAACTATTCTACACATCATTCTGTGGTCCTCGATACAATGAATATGCCATTTTTATTGATTACAATGAATGGTTGGTCAATAAGGAACTTCCCTTTTACCAATATCTCAAAATTATTAAGGCCTACAGAGCTCTCCTTGAAGACCTTAATCATCACCCAGTACTCATTATTATGCCAACAGGCTACGTACAAACCTGTAAATACTTCCATCAACATTTTGAATATTGGACCGCTTATGAGCCTCATATTCTCCGGTTCGTCCTAAAAATCTTCCCTGACCTCCACATTTGCCCTATTGACCAAACTTATTCGCATGTTTTAATTCCTTTAAAATATGGAATTAATTTTGAAGCATCCTGTTTGGTCCCTACTACCAATGACCTACAATGCGACTTTCTCCTCAAATACAACAAATTCTCATGATGGAAAAAAGGCTGGCAAAGGTCACATGACCTTTGGCAAAATGCAAAAGCCACAAAACACAAAAGAGCCTGCAAGGGTCATTTGGCCCTTGGCAAAAGTAAAGGCCATTCGCACTAACGAATCTTTTCTTTTGCAGCTTTCGACAAAATACACTGTTCATCTACAGTGACCCCACTAAGAAAAAGCAAACAGTGTAATGATAAGGCTGATGACTCACCTTTCATTACGTGTCCAAGATAAAAGGAATCTGCTTTACAAAAAGAAGACTCACCTTTTCAGTACATGATGGCCGACAAAGAGCATCTACTTTTGATATCCAAACAAAATAACAATTATGAAGGGCTCTCTTCTTTCTCTATTTAAAGAGTGCTCATCAAGTGAAGAAGACATCAGAATCAAGAGGGAAAAAAAAGACGCATCTTCAAGCTTTCTAAAATTTTCTCTCAGCTTTCTTTAACAAAGTTTTCTTTCTTAAGTTATCTTTTGTACTTCTACATTTCGGAGTTTTCAACATTTCCAAGTACAATTTGTAAGTTCCTTGTATTACATTTCTATTAGTTTTATCTGTTACTCTGTACATTTCAATAAACTCTAAGTAACATTTCTGGTTACATTTCTGGTCCATTTCATATCTGGTCCATTTCTTACCGAATAGTAACGATCCTGTCTCCAGTTGGTATCAGAGCCAGATTGATTACATATACTTTCATTTAGAAGTCGTGCTTAGGTGTGTGTTTGCATCTCTGTGTTCATAGAGCTGTGTCTTGCATACAGTGGGGTCCCTAGCGTTGGTCAGCCAAGGAAAATCCGTTGGTCAGCCGTGTGAAGGTGGTCCCGGTGGTGGTCCCGTTATACACCTGTCTGCGCATAGAGATTTGAATGTATACATAAGCATGGCGTCTAGATTAAGGCGTATGTTGTCTTTCAAATCTGATAGTAACCAGAGTAACATCGTTAACTCTAATGAACAAAGAACCTTACCTTTATTTAGGGCTCCTAGCCCAGACAATTATGCTAATTGGTCTCTCCCAAGAATAGAGTTAGACACCATTTACAAAATTGGCACATTTGATTTCTTTCAAAAATTTCGTAATCCTATACCTGAGCCCATTATTGATCCTCCATCTCCGACTACATCTGGAATTGGAGCTTCAATTAATGGTATTTCTTTCAAAAATTTCCAAATTGACTGGGATATGATCAAAGCTGATTATTACTCAGTTCCAAATACATCTTTGCGAACTTGGTTCGAACAAATGGATCGTTCCCTCATGGAATCCATTAAAAAGGAATGGATTTCGGACATGGAACGTCTTCGTACAAATATTCCTTTCTTTCTTTGGTTCCCTACATTTGCTTCCAAACATGGTCTTCAGAATGTTTACCAAATTCCTAGTATTAATGTTCAAACTTCCCTTATGAAAGTTTGGCATTTTTAAAATGGTTCCAGTGTCTCCTCTGTCCATCCCCCTGCAGATGATCTTAAGCTTCTGCACAAAGGTGACACCATTCTGGCGACACCTTTTCGCACAGGCCGGGAGGGGAGTGAGGTAGTCAAACTTGATGACCAAAAAAAGGTTCATCAATAAGCCAATTATACAAACACTATCCTTCAAACAATTGCTGAACAGCTTAACCAAGTGTCAGCCCAAATTGCTGAAAACAAGCGTAACCAAATGACCCATACCAAGCAAGAACCTAAAGATGAAGGTTCTCCACCTTTCTTCAAAACAGATACTATTCCAAAACGCAGATTAGAAGCCTTTCATAAACAAACAGAATCCTCAAATAATCATTACCTCAAACTCATTTCTGACCAACTCAAGACTCTTGAGTTAGCCTCTTCCAAACCCTCAACATCTTGCATAGACAAAACTTGTCAAAAGATCCAAGATGAGTCTTCCACCAGTGATGAGTCTAGTGATGACTCAGAAGAGAGTCATGACGTTCAGAAACAAGAAGGTTGTGATACTCTGCAAACCATTGACAACATCCTTGATGAACCAACCACAATTAACAAACTTCACAATTGGTCTAGAGGTCCAGGAAAGAATTTCTATCCTAGGCTAACTCCACCTGATATTCAATATGAAGAACGTGGATCCTTTGCCTCATCTAGTTTTCATGGCAGATCCATTCATCAATGGAATATCGATGGAAAGGCGGAACATGAAATCCTTTCCACAGTCCAAGAAATGTGGATGGCACATAATGCTTACAAAACACAGGGTCATAGTGATACCAACATAGCAGTTGCCCTCGTAATAGGTTTTACAGGACAACTTATGCCTTGGTGGGATAATACCTTTACCACAGAACAAAGACAAGCCATCCTAACGCACAAAAAGATAATAAGGAACCCTACCACAGGACTTGAAGAAGAACAAGATGATTGTGTGCAAACTCTTTTGCATACAATTACTCTTCATTTCCTTGGTAACCCAAAAGAAGAACAAGCCGTGGCTAAAACAATTCTCATCAATTTAAGATGTCCTTCCCTAACGGATTATAGATGGTATAAGGATGTCTTTCTTACAAATGTTCTTAAACGGGAAGACAATACCCAAGATTTCTGGAAAGAAAGATTTATTGCAGGATTACCGAATTTATTTGGTGAAAGAATCCTCAATAAACTTCGACAGAATTTTGGCACAAATGATATCCCGTTTGGATTATTAACATTTGGTCAATTATTTGGTATTGCCAAAACTGAAGCTTTAAGTCTTTGTAATGAGATTAAGCTTCAATCCAAATATGGGAATGAGCGAACCCAATCTAGAAAGGAGATGGGTATGTTCTGTGAAGCTTTTGGAATTACAAAGATTGTGGCTCCTTCTACGGCCCGTAAAAAGGCCCAGAAGAAACAAAAGCCCAAACCAAGACAGCCCTTTGCTCAATCCAAACCTTTTCTCAAAAAAGAAACCAAACCAGCTTCAAAAAAGAAAAGGTCTGCTAAGGACCAAAAGCCCATTGTCTGTTACAAATGTGGCAAAGTAGGCCACAAGGCTCCTCAATGCAAAACAGAACAAAAGATTAATGAGTTGTTTTCAGAAGATCCAGAACTCAAACAAAAACTTCTGACACTTCTCATTAAGGAACCCTCAGGGTCTGAAAGTGAAGACAACTATTATGATGAATCCAGTGATGATTCAGCATATGAGTCTTTACCAATTAAGACTCTTAATGTCATTTCCTCCAAATCCAAAAAGGAATTCCTTATTGAGTTAATAGGACAAATTCCTGACCTCGATGTCAAAAAGGATTATCTTCAGCGCCTCAAAGATTTAATCCTTGAAGAGGAAGATAAACCAAAATTTGATTTTGGACCTTTTTCATCCTTCAATCAAATCTTTGAGAATTATCCTATTCCAAATCCCTTCCAACCCGTCACTACAAAACAATTACAAACTGAGCTTAACGAACTCAAAAGTCAAGTTCGTATCCTCAAATCCGATGTCATCCTCCTCAAAACAAAAGATTTAGAAATTGATGCAAAAATATCAATGCTAGAATCTCTAAAAACAAATCCTCCTTTTCCTCCACCTGACATACATTCCTCCGAAATATCAGAAGTTGATATTCCTCAAGCCCAATTTTTACAAACAATATCCCGTATTACCTTTCAAAAATGGTACTCTATAGTCAATTTAGTTGTTGATGACTTCTCTATGAATGTCATCGCTCTAATTGACAGTGGAGCATATCAAAATTGCCTTAGAGAAGGAGTTGTTCCTACTAAGTACTGCGAGCGTTCAAATGAACAGCTTGTCAGTGCTAGTGGCGATCCTTTACATATTCGTTACAAATTAGAAAGAGGATATATTCGTAATAACAATTACTGCTTCAAAAATATATTTCTTGTTATTAGTAATATTACTAATGATTTGATTTTAGGTACTCCTTTCTTGACACAAATCTACCCTTTTACTGTTGCAGAAAGTGGTATTCATACAAAGGTTTTGGGTAACCCCATTACTTTTCCTTTCTTAACCTCCACTCACCAAAAGACGGTTATGGAATTACAATTTTCTTCAATATTTAAACAAATTAATTTTATCCAATCAAAACAAAATTCCTTCTTCCAAAACGATCGTATTAAGACATTACCATGTCTACATATTCCCAGTCTCTTTGCATACATGAGTGTAGAGACTGATGCATCTGACATAGGTTTTGGTGGCATTTTAAAGCAAAAACTTCCTTCACATAACCAAGAACAATTAGTTAGATATCATTCAGGTTTATGGATTGGTGCACAAAAGAATTACTCTACAATCAAAAAGAAAATTTTCTCCATTGTTCTCTGTGTTACAAAATTTCAGAATGATTTGTATTTCAAGAAATTTCTTCTCAGCATAGATTGCAAATCTGCAAAAGAGATTTTGCAAAAAGATGTCAAAACCCTGGTTTCTAAATAAATTTTTGCCCGTTGGCAAGCGATCCTTTCCGCATTTGATTTTAATTTCCTCACAAGAGAATTCTTGCAAGGAAAGATGTTCACACAAATCTCTCTTGCAGAATTCAAAATGAGTGGAAACAAACCAAGAGGCAAGGACAAAGGCAAAAGCATTCGAAGAGCAGAAGATTATCAAATTACTATCCCTACAAAATTACCTCTTCAAAACCAATTCCAAACCCTAGCCAATTATCCCCCGTTACCATAAAAAACCGTGGTCTCTCGACCAACTACCAAGTCAACTAATGACAATTCCTACACCGTTCGATACACAGAACATTTGTGCCTAACTACTCACAAAACCATACCAACCACTGACATTTTAAAACCTTTGGTCAAAAAGATCTTTGGCAGTCTTCATTTCGCCACTGACCATACACAAAAAACCCAACAGTTTTATGAGCTAATCGTAGTAGATACTCATTCTGCTGATATTAGCCATACCCATGACAAAACCAACCCAAACCACATACTGTTTTCCAAATGTATTATTCGGCAAGTTCTCAGTGCTCAACAATGGAAGGATCCGTTCGAAGAACGCCATTTTTCAGTACCATTTGCCCCACAGACCTACAATTACAATGATTATAGAATGGCTTGGTACCGAGCCTTTCTATATTTACCTGAAACCCATTATTGGTTCTTTAATTTTCATGATAATTGTCCCTTACAATTTCCTATTTGGTTTTACTACTGGTGGACTTGGTTCGGATGTTCATTATCTGTATTACCTTTAGAAGCCCAAGGCGGATGAGACTTTTGGGACAAGAATATGTCCTCTCTGGATGCGTATACAAAAGAACTACAATTCTTTCGGGTATTCAACATTGCCTGAATTTTTAGCTGGGAATACAGACTTCAGAATTACTTGAAGAACGCATTTCCTCTATCCCTGGTTCGGGTTTACAAAGTTAAATGGTGGCCTGAATTCAAAACCCAATTATGTGGTAGTGAAAATGTGGAGCACTACTGTCGTACCAAATCTAAGAAGTTCACACTCCACAATCTCCATACATTTGAAGCAAAAACATACATTGGACCTTCTACTCCTCGAAAGAAAGAAAGTCCGTCATCATCAACAAAAACAAAGAACAAGGGTCTCTCCCAAAAGGAGAAAGAAGTTCTTGAATATCTCAAAGATGACCCGCAAATGAGACAAATCTTTTTACAAAAAATTCTGGACAAAGCTAATGACTCTGATGAAGTCAGTTCAACAGCTTCGAACAACGACAAGAATAATGACATGTATCAGGATTCACAAGATCCATATGAATTATGAATAATGGAAAACAAAGGCTGGCAAAGGTCACATGACCTTTGGCAAAATGCAAAAGCCAATTAATACAAAAGAGCCTACAAGGGTCATTTGGCCCTTGGCAAAAGTAAAGGCCATTCGTACTAACGAATCTTTTCGTTTGCAGCTTTCGACAAAATGCACTGTTCATCTACAGTGACCCCACTAACAAAAAAGCAAATAGTGTAATGATAAGGATGATGACTCACCTTTCATTACGTGTCCAAGATAAAAGGAATCTGCTTTACAAAAAGATGACTCACCTTTTCAGCACATGATGGCCGACAAAGAGCATCTACTTTTGATGTCCAAACAAAATTACAATTATGAAGAGCCCTCTTCTTTCTCTATTTAAGGAGTGCTCGTCATGTGAGGAAGGGAGAGGGAGAAAAAGGAACCAGAAGCATCTTCAAGCTTTCTAAAACTTTCTCTCAGCTTTCTTCAAACAAAATTTTTAGCTTTAAGTTATCATTTGCACTTCTACATTTCGGAGTTTCCAACATTTCAAGTTCATTTCTGTAAGTTCTTTATATTACATTTCTATCAGTTTTATCTGTTACTCTGTACATTTCAATAAACTTTAAGTAACATTTCAATAAACTTTATTAACATTTCGTGCTTTATTAACGATCCTGTACGCTGATAAGAAGGCTATAACTGTCATTACCTCCAGAGGAGCTTCTCATGGGATGACCTAATTCGTGACGAAGTCCCGGCTCTTCGACCTCGGAGGCCAAGTGGCTAGCCACCAGCTTGGTTGTCAGTGTCGTGAGGCCTGACGTAAAAGCGTGCAGGAGGTACCCGTTGGTGTCACATACGGGATTCTGCGTCGTGGATCTGCGGATCACGAACAGAACACCCTGGGCGGGGCCAATATGGTATCAGAGCCCTATGAACACAGAGATGCAAATATATACCTAAACACAACCTCTAAATGAAAGTATATGCCATCTAACTGGCTCTGATACCAACGGAGTACAGGATCGTTAATAAAGCACGAAATGTTAATAAACGTTCACTGAAATGTTACTTAAAGTTTATTGAAATGTACAGAGTAACAGATAAAACTGATAGAAATGTAATACAAAGAACTTACAGAAATGAACTTGAAATGTTGGAAACTCCAAAATGTAGAAGTACAAATGATAACTTAAAGCTAAAAATTTTGTTTGAAGAAAGCTGAGAGAAAGTTTTAGAAAGCTTGAAGATGCTTCTGGTTCCTTTTTTCTCACTCTGCCTTCTTCACTTGACGAGCTCTCCTTAAATAGAGATAGAAGAGGGCTCTTCATAATTGTAATTTTGTTTGGACATCAAAAGTAGATGCTCTTTGTCGGCCATCATGTACTGAAAAGGTGAGTCTTCTTTTTTGTAAAGCAGATTCCTTTTGTCTTGGACACGTAATGAAAGGTGAGTCATCATCCTTATCATTACACTGTTTGCTTTTGTTAGTGGGGTCACTATAGATGAACAGTGTATTCTGTCGAAAGCTGCAAAAGAAAAGATTCGTTAGTACGAATGGCCTTTACTTTTGCCAAGGGCCAAATGACCCTTGCAGGCTCTTTTGCATTATTTGGCTTTTGCATTTTGTCAAAGGTCATGTGACCTTTGCCAGCCTTTGTTTTCATCATTCATAATTCATATGGATCTTGTGAATCCTGATACATGTCATTAATCTTGTCGTTGTTCGAAGCTGTTGAACTGACTTCATCAGAGTCATTGGCCTTGTCTAGAATTTTTTGTAAAAATATTTGTCTCATCTGCGGGTCATCTTTGAGATACTCAAGAACTTCTTTCTCCTTTTGGGAGAGACCCTTGTTCTTTGTTTTCGTTGATGATGATGGACTTTCTTTCTTTCGAGGAGTAGAAGGTCCAACGTAAGGTTTTGCTTCAAATGTATGGAGATTGTGGAGTGTGAACTTCTTAGATTTGGTACGACAGTAGTGCTCCACATTTTCACTACCACATAATTGTGTCTTGAATTCAGGCCACCATTTAACTTTGTAAACCCAGACCAGAGATAGAGGAAATGCATCCTTCAAGTAATTCTGAAGTCTGTATTCCCAGCTAAAAATCCAGGCAATGTTGAATACCCGAAAAAATTGGAGTTTTTTTGTATACGCATCCAGGGAGGACATATTCTTGTCCCAAAAGTCCCATCCGCCTTGGGCTTCTAAAGGTAATACAAATAGTGAACATCCGAACCAAGTCCACCAGCAGTAAAACCAAATAGGAAATTGTAAGGGACAATTGTCATGAAAATTAAAGAACCAAGAATGGGTTTCAGGTAAATATAGAAAGGCTCGGTACCAAGCCGTTCTATAATCATTGTAATTGTAGGTCTGTGGGGCAAATGGTACTGAAAAGTGTCGTTCTTCGAACGGATCTTTCCATTGCTGAGCACTGAGAAACATAAATATATATATATATATATATAT
>JAKOGI010003205.1:35000-42250 GCA_029747015.1 Carnegiea gigantea | reverse complement strand
TTTTCTTTGAAAATTTTTTCTAAATCTGAAATTTTTAATTGTAAAGAGGGGTTGAGTAATTGTTCTTCAATTTTTTTGTAGGAAATTTCTTCCTGAAGGTAAGAAATTTGATTCTGCTTTGACTGAAGACAAATGATTTGATATTAGGTACTCCTTTTCTAACACAAATTTACCCCTTTACAAGAAATGGGCCAGATATGTAAACAGAAATGTTACTTGAAATTTATTGAAATGTACAGAGTAACAGATAAAAACTGATAGAAATGTAATACGTTAATAATTAAGAAATGGGCCAGATATGTAAACAGAAATGTTACTTAAAGTTTATTGAAATGTACAGAGTAACAGATAAAAACTGATAGAAATGTAATACAAAGAACTTACAAATTGTTGAACTTGGAAATGTTGGACGCTTCGAAATGTAGAAGTACAAAAGATAACTTAAAGATAGAAAGTTTTGTTGAAGAAAGCTGAGAGAAAGTTTTAGAAAGCTTGAAAATCCTTCTTTTTCACTCTCAATCTCAATCTCAATCTCAATCTCAATCTTTACAAACAATATCCCGTATTACCTTTCAAAAATGGTACTCTATAGTCAATTTAGTTGTTGATGACTTCTCTATGAATAGGCTTAATGGTACCTTGACAAATATTATGCCCTAAAAATCGAATTAAATTTTTGTCGAGTAAAATCTGAATTTCTTTTTTGCAATGTTCAAGAAGTTCAAAATTCATTTGAGTGGGACGAGCCTTGGTAGGAATATTCCGTTCATCGAACCCAGGCTCATAAGGTAAAGACATTGACATGTTGCTTTCTTCAGCCAGAAGCATTGGGAAGATCACACATACCTTTTCTTTGAAACCTTTCTAAATCAGAAATTTTTAAGTGTAAAGAGGGTTGAGTAATTGTTCTTTTCAAATTTTTTGTAGGAAAGTTCTTCCTGAAGTAAGAATTTGGATTCTGTCTTTGACTGAGACAATGATTTGCTTAAAAATTGAGGAAGATTGTATTCCTAACCTTGCTTTTGATGAGATGGAGGTTAGGAAAGAAAAGTAATGGGGTTACCCAAAACTTTTGTATGAATACCACTTTCTGAAACAGTAAAGGGGTAAATTTGTGTTAGAAAAGGAGTACCTAATATCAAATCATTTGTAACATTACTAATAATAAGAAATACATTTTTGAAGCAGTAATTGTTATTGCGAATATACCCTTTTTCTAATTTGTAACGAATATGTAAAGGATCGCCACTAGCACTGACAAGCTGTTCATTGGAACGCTCACAATACTTAGTAGGAACAACTCATTCTTTAAGACAATTTTGATCTGCTCCACTGTCAATTAGAGCGATGACATTCATAGAGAAGTCATCAACAACTAAATTGACTGTAGAGTACCATTTTTGAAAGGTAATACGGGATATTATTTGTAAAAATCGAGTTTGAGGAATATCAGCTTCTGATATTTCTGAAGGAAGAGGGGGATTTGCTTTTAGAGATTCTAGCATTGATATTTTTGCATCAATCTCTAAATCTTTTGTTTTGAGGAGGATGACATCTGATTTGAGGATACAAACTTAACTTTTGAGTTCGTTAAGCTCAGTTTGTAATTGTTTTGTAGTGACGGGTTGGAAAGGATTTGGAATAGGATAATTCTCAAAGATTTGATTGAAAGACGAAGAAGGTCCAAAATCAAATTTTGGTTTATCTTCTTCATCAAGGATTAAATCTTTGAGGCGCTGAAGATAATCTTTTTTGACATCTAGGTCAGGGATTTATCCTATTAACTCAATAAGGAATTCTTTTTTGGATTTGAAGGAAATGACATTAAGAGTCTTAATTGGTGAAGACTCATACTCTGAATCATCACTGGATCCATCATAATAGTTGTCTTCACTTTCAGTCCCTGAGGGTTCCTTAGTGAGGAGTGCCAGAAGTTTTTGTTTGAGTTCTGGATCTTCTGAAAACAATTCATTAACCTTTTGTTCTGTTTTGCATTGAGGAGCCTTGTGGCCTACTTTGCCACATTTATAACAGACAATGGGCTTTTGGTCCTTAGCAGACCTTTTCTTTTTTGAAACTGGTTTGGTTTCTTTTTTGACAAAAGCTTTGGATTGAGCAAAGGGCTGTCTTGGTTTGGGCTTTTGTTTCTTCTGGGCCTTTTTATGGGCCGTAGAAGGAGCCATAATCTTTGTAATTCCAAAAGCTTCACAGAACGTACCCATCTCCTTTCTAGATTAGGTTCGCTCATTCCCATATTTGGATTGAAGCTTAATCTCATTACAAAGACTTAAAGCTTCAGTTTTGACAATACTAAATAATTGACCAAATGTTAATAATCTAAACGGGATATCATTTGTGCCAAAATTCTGTCTAAGTTTATTGAGGATTCTTTCACCAAATAAATTTGGTAATCCTGCAATAAATCTTTCTTTTCAGAAATCTTGGGTATTGTCTTCCCGTTTAAGAACATTTGTAAGAAAGACATCCTTATACCATCTATAATCTGTCAAGGAAGGACATCTTAAATTGATGCGAATTATTTTAGCAACTGCTTGCTCTTCTTTTGGGTTACCAAGGAAATGAAGAGTAATTGTATGCAAAAGAGTTTGCACACAATCATCTTGTTCTTCTTCAAGTCCCGTGGTAGGGTTCCTTACTATCTTTTTGTGCATTAGGATGGCTTGTCTTTGTTCTGTGGTAAAGGTATTATCCCACCAAGACTTAAGTTGACCTGTAAAACCTATTACTAGGGCAACTGCTATGTTGGTATCACTATGACCCTGTGTTTTGTAAGCAATATGTGCCATCCACATTATGTAACCAAATGGGCCACAAATGTAAACAGAAATGTTACTTAAAGTTTATTGAAATGTACAGAGTAACAGATAAAAACTGATAGAAATGTAATACAAAGAACTTACAAATTGTTGAACTTGGAAATGTTGGACACTTCGAAATGTAGAAGTACAAAAGCTAACTTAAAGCTAGAAAGTTTTGTTGAAGAAAGCTGAGAGAAAGTTTTAGAAAGCTTGAATATCCTTCTTTTTCACTCTCAAGCTCATCTGGGAGAGTTATTTCATCCCATTTGAGTAATTTTGGAGTGAAGACAGTGGGTTTCTCGTCTTCAATTTGAAGTAAAATTGTTTCTTGAGAATTGGAAGGAAGAGGGTTTAAAAACCTTGTATTTAAATTTGTACTCATAAGTCGAAAATAAATTCGATACATAACAATGAAATTTTTGAAATCCAAAAATTCATTGCCTTGTATATGAACATCAAGCTTGAGAGCTTCTGTTGTCATAGGACAGGTTAAATCAACCATAAAATCAGGATAACAATTGAAAAATATAGGACCTTTGCATATGTTGGTTTGGATAACTGCAAGTAAAGAAGATTTGTATTTACGTAATCTTTTGTCACGTAAAGCCATGTAAATGGGAGCATTAATACCTTTCCTTACCAAAGGTTTAATGGCTGCTTGTACTAAACCAATATGCATAAATCGATATTTTGCTTGTAAATGTAAATTAATAGCACTTTGTTTAAGCATTTCAATAGTTTGTAAACCATTTTGTAAACTAATGACTTCTTCATGCGTTTTGCAAGAATATGCTTTAATGAAATCAAACGTGCCAATTTTGTAAATGGTGTCTAACTCTATTCTAGGGAGAGACCAATTTGCATAATTATCTGGGCTAGGAGCCCTAAATAAAGGTAAGGTTCTTTGTTCATTAGAATTAACGATGTTACCCTGGTTACTATCAGATCGGAAAGATAACAAACGCCTTAATCTAGACGCCATGATTATGTATGCATTCAAATCTCTATGCGCAGACAGGTGTATAACGGAACCACCACCGGGACCACCTTCACACGGCTGACCAACGGATTTTCCTTGGCTGACCAACGCTAGGGACAACACTGTATGCAAGACACAGCTCTATGAACACAGAGATGCAAACACACACCTAAGCACAACTTCTAAATGAAAGTCTATGCAATCTCACTGGCTCTGATACCAACTGTTGAACTGACTTCATCAGAGTCATTGGCCTTGTCCAGAATTTTTTGTAAAAATATTTGTCTCATCTGAGGGTCATCTTTGAGATATTCAAGAACCTCTTTCTTCTTTTGGGAGAGACCCTTGTTCTTTGTTCTTGTTGATGATGACGGACTTTCTTTCTTTCGAGGAGTAGAAGGTCCAACATATGTTTTTGCTTCAAATGTATGGAGATTGTGGAGTGTGAACCTCTTAGATTTGGTGCGACAGTAGTGCTCCACATTTTCACTGCCACATAATTGTGTTTTGAATTCAGGCCACCATTTAACTTTGTAAACCCGGACTAAGGACAGAGGAAATGAATTTTTCAAATAATTTTGAAGCCTGTATTCCCAGCTGAAAATCCAGGCGATGTTGAAAATCTGAAAGAATTGCAACTCCTTTGTATAGGCTTCAAGAGAAGACATATTCTTCTCCCAAAATTCCCAGCCACCTTGGGCTTCTAATGGTAATACAGATAGTGAACATCCGAACCAAATCCCCCAGTAGTAAAACCAAATAGGAAATTGTAAGGGACAATTGTCATGAAAATTAAAGAACCAAGAATGGGTTTCAGGTAAATATAGAAAGGCCCGGTACCAAGCCGTTCTATAATCATTGTAATTGTAGGTTTGTGGGGCAAATGGTACTGAAAAGTGTCGTTCTTCGAACGGATCTTTCCATTGCTGAGCACTAAGAACTTGTCTAATAATGCATTTAGAAAAGAGTATATGATTTGGGCTGGTTTTATCATGGGTATGGCTAATGTCAGCAGAATGCGTATCTATTAAGATTAGCTCATAGAATTGTTGGGTCTTTTGTGTATGGTCAGTGGCAAAATGAAGATTGCCAAAGATCTTTTTGACTAAAGGTTTCAACATGTCAGTGGTTGGTAAAGTTTTGTGAGTAGTAAGACACAAATGTTCTGTGTACCGAACGGTGTAGGAATTGTCATTGGTTGACTTGGTAGTTGGTCGAGAGACCACGGTTTTGTATGGTAACGGGGGATAATTGGCTAGGGTCTGGAATTGGTTTTGAAGTGGTAATTTTGTAGGGGCAGCAATCTGATAATCTTCTGCCCTTCGAATGCTTTTGCCTTTGTCTTTGCCTTTTGGTTTGCTTCCACTCATTTTGAATCCTGCAATAGCAAATTTGTTGTCACCTTTTCCTTGCAAAACCTTTCTGGGGAGAAAGTTAGGCAAAGAGTAAAGGATAGCTTGCCAACGGGTAAAAATTTGTTTTGAAACTAGATTTTTGATATCTTTTTGTAAAATCTCTTTTGCAGATTTGCAATCTATTCTGAGAAGAAATTTTTTGAAATACAAATCATCCTGAAATTTTGTAACACAGAGAATAATGGATAAAATTTCCTTTTTGATTGTAGAGTAATTCTTTTGTGCACTAATCCATAAACCTGAATGATACCTAACTAATTGTTCTTGGGTATGTGATGGTTTTAAAATGCCACCATAACCTATGTCAGATACATCAGTTTCTACAATTATGTATGCAGAGAGATTGGGAGTATGCAGACATGGTTGCTTCCTTTTCCAGAAAGCACATACCTTTTCTTTGAAAACTTTATTAGAAATGTTTAATTGTAAAGAGGGGTTGAGTAATTGTTCTTCTATTTTTTTGTAGGAAATTCGATTCTGCTTTGACTGAAGACAATTGATTTGTTTAAAAATTGAAGAAGATTGTAATTCCATAACCTTCTTTTGGTGAGTGGAGGTTAGGAAAGGAAAAGTAATGGGGTTACCCAAAACCTTTGTATGAATACCACTTTCTGAAACAGTAAAGGGGTACATTTGTGTTAGAAAAGGAGTACCTAATATCAAATCATTTGTAATATTACTAATAATAAGAAGTACATTTTTGAAGCAGTAATTGTTATTGCGAATATACCCTTTTTCTAATTTGTAACGAATATGTAAAGGATCGCCACTAGCACTGACAAGCTGTTCATTCGAACGTTCACAGTACTTAGTAGGAACAACTCCTTCTCTAAGACAATTTTGATCTGCTCCACTGTCAATTAGGGCGATGACATTCATAGAGAAGTCATCAACAACTAAATTGACTATAGAGTACCATTTTTGAAAGGTAATACGGGATATTGTTTGTAAAAATTGAGTTTGAGGAATATCAACTTCTGATATTTCTGAGGAATGTAAATCAGGTGGAGGAAGAGGGGGATTTGCTTTTAGAGATTCCAGCATTGATATTTTTGCATCAATCTCTAAATCTTTTGTTTTGAGGAGAAGGATATCTGATTTGAGGATACGAACTTGACTTTTGAGTTCGTTAAACTCAGTTTGTAATTGTTTTGTAGTGACGGGTTGGAAAGGATTTAGAATAGGATAATTCTCAAAGATTTGATTGAAAGACGAAGAAAGTCCAAAATCAAATTTTGGTTTATCTTCTTCTTCAAAGATTAAATCTTTGAGGCGCTGAAGATAATCTTTTTTGACATCTAGGTCAGGGCTTTGTCCTATTAACTCAATAAGGAATTCTTTTTTGGATTTGGAGGAAATGACATTAAGAGTCTTAATTGGTGAAGACTCATACTCTGAATCAGCACTGGATCCATCATAATAGTTGTCTTCACTTTCAGTCCCTGAGGGTTCCTTAATGAGGAGTGCCAGAAGTTTTTGTTTGAGTTCTGGATCTTCTGAAAACAACTCATTAATCTTTTATTCTGTTTTGCATTGAGGAGCCTTGTGGCCTACTTTGCCACATTTGTAACAGACAATGGGCTTTTGGTCCTTAGCAGACCTTTTCTTTTTTGAAACTGGTTTGGTTTCTTTTTGACAAAAGGTTTGGATTGAGCAAAGGGCTGTCTTGGTTTGGGCTTTTGTTTCTTCTGGGCCTTTTTACGGGCCGTAGAAGGAGCCATAATCTTTGTAATTTCAAAAGCTTCACAGAACGTACCCATCTCCTTTCTAGATTGGGTTCGCTCATTCCCATATTTGGATTGAAGCTTAATCTCATTACAAAGACTTAAAGCTTCAGTTTTGACAATACCAAATAATTGACCAAATGTTAATAATCCAAATGGGATATCATTTGTGCCAAAATTCTGTCGAAGTTTATTGAGGATTCTTTCACCAAATAAATTTGGTAATCCTGCAATAAATCTTTCTTTCCAGAAATCTTGGGTATTGTCTTCCCGTTTAAGAACATTTGTAAGAAAGACATCCTTATACCATCTA